>LPNX010781436.1:43950-85483 GCA_001517045.1 Pseudotsuga menziesii | reverse complement strand
ACACACACACACACACACAAACAAGGAAAAATAGTTGCACACCGGAATGGTTACTAGAACCAGTTTTATTAAAATAAACTAGCCGAAGGATTTAGTTAACACAATCCACTTACCTTCAGTCCATGAAAATGCTGAAGCCAAGTTATCACAGGGAAAGGTAAGGACTATCTGAGTTCTATTGTCACATATAATTTCAGGTTGATTGCATCTTTTGAAAGATAATTCAATTCAAGTGTTAAACTCAATATTTAGTATGCAATTAACGTATTTGTATGTATATGTATATACAGTCATTGTGAGATATATCACTAGAATTATTGAAATGCTATTGATTTTTATCCGTTGTGAGTTGCCTCAAAAATTAATGTCGCTAGATACACCCTAAGAATTAGGTATTGGACTCGGCCACCGTCATAGCTCATTGCTCAGGAAGATGAAGAGTTGAATGTGTTGTTCATTATTATTTTTTGACTTTAGCGGTTTCCTACAGTTCTCCCAATGAACTTCACAGTGGCCTTAGAAATTTCATAAAATTGTTAAACATAATTGAACTTTCATTATGTTCCATCAAAATTGCCATTAAGGAGTGCCTTATAAGATCAATATCTGGGCATATTATGATGTTTTAATCCCTTTGAAAAAATAGTTTACTAACATTTGGACAAGGATTGTCAAGGTTGAGAATGTGCTATGACCTAGACTCACACCAAATGGACTGTGAAGCAGGAGAGTCACAAAACCACAGGCTATCCACTTCATGTTAGGTCAGCTAGATATGTTCGTTTGTTTTCCATGTGAATTGGAATGAAATTGTGGCATTTTCTAGGTGAATTTATATTATGATATTTTAAAAAAAGATAGAAGTTAAGATATAATATATAAAAGCATTCATTTTCACTGTTTTAATGAAATTTAATGTTATCATTTAAGGTTGGTAGTTGGGAATCGGGATAGTGTGTTAGGTTGTTCATCCAGATTCAAAACCTATGACGAAATGTTCATAACACCTACTGAATTATCAGAATTTTGTTGTACCCATCAGACCGGATAATGACGGTAAACAATAAGCACCCCCCAGCAGAGTGTTTAATGCTGCTGTGGGGGCCTCTGACATTCCCTCACCTTCTGCATAGTATTTTACAGCGAAAAAATTTCAGCCTTCTCCGTCGGCTGACCCATCCATGCCTCACATCCTACACACCCATGGATTTATGGACCCATAACCACGATGTACCCCATACCAAACAACATGGGCATGGAATACTAATGCAGTCAGCATTTATACCGTAATAATTTGAATTTTGAATACAACAGTAATGCCATGATAATTTGAATTTTGAATTTACTCAAGGCCCATGGATAGATGCAAACACATTTAAATTTCAAAACCAGCTCAGTTTGAATTTGTAAACTAGACCCGTCGATATTTGGTTTGGTTATGTACCAAAATGTTGTCAATAACTACAACAATGTTCAGTACTGAAGCTTTCTCTACGAGATGCAATGAAGTGTTTGTGTAGATGGCGATGTTTTTGGAATTTATTACCTTATTTGAAATTGATCAACGACCAAACATTGATAACATTATGTTCTTTCATTAAACCAGCATAGATTCATTTAAAAAGGGATCTACCAAGCACTTAGAGGGATCAAATCTCAAACTATAAACCTTTTTTTAGAGTGGAAATGTTGAGGAAATGTGTAATCCATTGTTATGGTTTTAATTTATGTTGTTATATATGTGTGTAATTTTAAATATTTTAAATTTAATTTAAGTGGACATGTTATTTTTAATAATATTTTATGAGCACGGAAGGAGTTACACATCTCTCCCTTACTGGATTGTAGAATGCACCTCTTCGTATTTTGACGCTTAAATCTCTTCGTATACCCTATCAGGGTGTGAAGGTTACTGTTGGTAATTCTGATGAGGGTTTCATTTCTGTTTCTGCTTTAAGAAATCTGAGTTTTATTTCCCCTCTTAAACAAAATTTTAGTGGATCCAGATATTTTCTTAGATCATGTACTAAATTTAATGGGAATTATCCTATTTCATCTGGTTTTGGAGCAGGTAGAGGTGTATTGGTTTTGAGCTCTGTGAATCCACTTTTGAAGGAGAGTGAACAGTTTAATGTTAACGGGGTGCTTAGAGCAGTGTTGACCCCTGCTTTGGTTACCTTATGATCTTGATGACCCTTAATTGTTGTGGTTTGGCTAGTAAACCAAAAAAACTAGCGGTCTGCAGACTTGTTGAAGATCACCATGTCGATGTTTTATTTTTGCAAGAATCCATGGATAATGGGAACTTGTTTGCAGATGAATTGGAATCTATGTTGAGGGGATGGAATTTTCTTTCCTTGGATGCTCGATGTAAATCTGGAGGTCTTCCATTAGGTTGGAGATCTAGATTTTTTCATCTTCTGAATGCTTGGGGTGCAGGTTCGGGACTTTGTGCATCTTTGTTCTCTATTGAACTTAATTTGGATGTTTGTCTTACCAACATCTATGGTCCCTACATTGACAAAGAAGGCTTCTAGAATAATCTTTTGGATTTAGAATGTCTTAAATGTGAAAAAATAATCCTAGGAGGGGATTTGAATTTCTCCATGGGATTATCTGAGATCTAGGGCTTTAGAGCTAGATTGGATCCCCTTTCTGATTTTTTTACAAAATCTTTGGAAAACTATGGTCTTGTGGACATAGTATCTTCTGTGATGCTTCACACATGGACTAATTGAAAAGTTGGGATTGAAAATATTAGTAAAAGACTGGATAGGTTTCTTATATCAGCTGATATGCTAGATTTTGATTATTTTTATAGTCAATGGGTGGGAAGTGGTGGTGACTCTGATCATCAACCCGTTTTTCTTCAGATTTTGAATTAGGGGGATTCAGTTGAAAATCCCATTCAATTTCAATCCTCATTGGATTGAAAATGATGATTTGGTTAAATCTTTGATAGAATCATGGGTGGATTATTCTAATAATCTTCATGATTCCCCTGCTTCTCACTTTGCTTCCAATCTTAAGAGAATTAAGGATGTTTCAATTGCTTGGTCTGTTAAGAAAAAGGAGATGGAGTTCAAAGAATTAGTGGAAATTGAACTTATGCTCACTGTTTTTCTCATAAGTTTGGTTTTGGCTTCTCATCTGATGAGGATAAGGTAGTTTTGATTGAATTGGAATCTTGAAAGAGAAAAATCCATTTGGATCGAGAACATGAAGCCAAACAGAAGAGTAGGGAAATTTGTTTGCTTTGTGGGGATGACAACACACCTTTTTTCCATAAATTTGCTAATCAAAGAAATAATACAAATTCTATATGGAAGATTGAAGATGATAGGGGAAACATGGTGGAAGGTTTTGAAGACATTGCTGGGGCTGCTGTTAGTCATTTTGAGACACTTCTCCATGCTGATACAAATCTTCACCTTACTGAACTTCTGAAAATCTCTGATAATTTTCCATCTTCCATTATTGTTGAGGAGAATTCTGATCTTATGAAACTTGTTACTATGGAGGAGATAAATTCAATACTTACTCTAAGCGAAAATGATAAGAGTCCTGGACCAGATGGGATTCCTGTAGAGGTTTATAGGACTCTTTTTGATGTGATGGGTTTGGATTTGTTAAGGGTTATTGAGGATTCTAGGAAGAGTGGCAAAATTCCAACAGTATTTAACTCAACCTTTATAGCCTTGATACCAAAATCAGATTGCCCTTGTACTTTTGATGGTTACAGGCCTATTTCATTATGCAATTTTAGCTATAAGATTATTGGTAAGATTTTATCTACCAGGATTAAGAAGGTATTGGGTAGATATATTTCTTATGAGTAGTTTGGTTTTTTGCCTGGAAGGAAAATTCATGATGCAGTGGGTGCCATCCAAGAAGGCATTCATTCTATACATTGCAAAGGTTTAAAGTCTGTGGTTCTGAAAATTGATTTATCTAGAGCATATGATAGAGTCAGCTAGATTTACCTGCGAGTTATTTTAACCAAAATGGGGTTTGGTGTACCATTCATTACTTGGGTTATGAGCAGTTTAACCTCTATTTCTTTCTCTGTCCTGATTAATGGTGTGGCTTCTAGTTTCTTTAGGTCTGGACGAGGACTTAGACAGGGGTGTCCTCTTGCATCTTTGTTATTTCTTGTTGTGGCTGAAGGATTGAGTAGGGATCTTTTATCTGCAAAAGTCAATGGTATTTTCAGGGGCATCTCTTTTGGAAATAATATTTCATTGACACATGTACTATTTGTTGATGACATTGTTATGATCATTGATGGATCTACTTAGTCTTTATCCATTATGTATGAAATTTTGATGGACTTTACTAAAGCCACATGGATGATGATTAATGAGGACACATCATCTTTCTATTACTCTAGGCTTGATGAAGCAGAGTTGATCTCTTTGCAAAATATTTTTACATATATTGTTCTAAAAATTGACAGTGGTATGAAATACCTTGGCTTTTATTTAAAACGTTGCAGATATTTGCTGAAAGACTGGGATTGGCTCATTGCAAAAGCTGAACAATGCATAAAGAATTGGAGTTATAGATGGTTGTCCAGGGGTGGTAAGCTTGTTTTGATAAAGTCTGTTCTTGAAGCTTTGCCTATATACTAGATGTATTTCTGGATCACTGTAGGGATTATTGAGAAAATCAGAAAACTCTGTTTTAAATTTTTATGGTCTAGTAGTGGTGGGTCTTCTTCTGGGTTGCCTTGGACTTCTTGGAAGGTTTTGGTAAATCCAAAATCTTTGGGTGGTTGGGGGTTGAAAGTACCTGCTCTTTTTTCCAAAGCACTTGCAGCTAAAAGTGTTTGGAACATAATTCATGGCTCAGGGCTGTGGGTACAGATTGTTACTCAGAAATATATTTGGCCTCTTACTTTGCTGGATTGGATCAGAGAAAAGGATAAAAAGAAATCAAGTATATCCATTTGCTGGAAATTTGTGCTTTGGTCTTTTCATCTTATTGGTGATTTTCTGGTTTGGAAGATTGGGAATGGAGCTAACGTTCATATTGGTATGGATCTTTGGGCAGGTTGTAAATGGCGCCATTGCTTACCTTCACACTTGATTGAATTTCTGCATTCTGTAGGTTATTTCTTTTTGAAAGATGTTAGGACTTTGTCTGTGTCTTACTTAATGGAACAAAGTTGGTTAAGCTCTGATGATCTAGGCCTTGTTGAGAATCTGGATATTAATGCTTGGAATGGATACTTAGCCATTCTAAAATCCAGTCATATCAGACTTAGAAATGAGGATGATGTACTTTTTTGGAATCAGGATAAATCTGATTAGTACTCCCCTAAAGGTGGATACCTGCATTTGATTCTGGAGCAGAATGAAAGGGAAACTGCTTTGTGGTGGAATATGTTCTAGCTTTTGAAGTGTCCCCTTAAGTCAAATATTTTTTGCTGGTTTCTTTTTTTAGGGAAAGCCCTTACATGGGATATTCTTAATAGTAGGGGTTGGGAAGGACCTGGACGTTGCTACCTTTGTAAAAGTGATGTTGAAACAAATTTACATTTAGGGGTTGATTTCCCTTATACAAAATCTGTATGGAAGGAGATTGAAGCTAAGGTTAATATTCAGAATCTTTGGGTTGGGGAATCAATTCTTACCTATTTGAAGAATTGGTTTTTCAATACTAAGGTAAAAACAATCAGATCTTTTCCTATCATTGTATCTTGGTTTATATGGAAGTCTAGAAACCATAGTTGTTTTGACAACTTTACCACATCTCCTGCGCAGGTTTCAGCATTTAGTTTGGGTTTGCTATCATCTTATCCTCTGGATAATGTTGTTTTGAAGATTAGAATCATTACTGAAGAAGTTATTAACAAAACTAAACCTTGGGGTTTTTTTTATGGTTCTGCTTCTGGTAATCCACAAGTGTGTGGTACTAGGGGTATACTTTTCCTCAAAGATTATCACTATTTCACTTTTAAAGCTAGGCCGGGGGTAGGGACAAACAATTTTGCTGAGTTATCTGCTTTGAAATTACTTTTAATCTTGGCTTTGGACAAGCAGATTTCGAATATCCAAGTATTTGGTGACTCCTTGCTTGTCATAAACTGGATTTCTGGCCAATTCAGAATTCATAATTTGCAACTTGCATAGTTACTGCAAGAGGTCAATAAACTTTTTGACTTTTTTGAGCAGGCTGATTTTAACTTATTTATAGGGAAAGAAATACTTTAGCTGATAAGTTAGCAAATGATGGTGGGAAAGTTCATCTTGGGTATTGGTTTATCTCTGAGTATCATGGGTCTGGAAGACATGATACCTTTTAGGTTTTTTAAGTTCAATATGAACTTTGGGGACTAGAGGGATTCTGATGGATAATACTTTTTTTTACCTATGTTGGTGGCTGATTGGAACTAAATGTTTTTATCTTTTGTATATATACAGGGTTGTAATTTTGATGACTTTTGTATGGAAATGTTATGATGATTATTCAGGTGGACATGCTGATTACTGTGTGGTAACTAAGCTAGACAGACAGAGGTTATGAAGATAGGACAATTTCCAGTATTTGGATAATATGGTGACTTTTTGAGATAGTCTGATGAAGTTTTACTTGGACAGGCTGGTTTGATTGCTGATAGTAGTAATGGAGCTGACCTTCTATGAATATTTGGAGACTATTGATTGACATGTTGTTAATCTGCTGTTTTGGTAATTAAGACATATTTTTGACTTTATATAAGCTTTTTTGAGCAGTATGAAGATCAAATGGACACTTATCTTTTTTGATAGTGGCTCATCTGCACAATATAATAAAAATTATGATTTTTTTCTATGGAAAAAAAAAAGAATGCACCTCTTCGGTACAATAATGTAGAAATAGATGAAGTGCATATCTTTAAAACTATTCAAACAATTATCCTAAAAAAATGGTTTCCAAATGAAGATTCTCACTTCTTTCTTTTCATGTGATTGCCTCACAGTTTTGAAGCTTAGGAATTCAGATTTAAGGCCACTACCCCTCATTTTTGCGGTTTCAATTACCTTATAACGACGTGTTCACTATGGGTGATTCCATGCTTGAGGCTCTTGTAAAAAAATGCCGCCTTCTTGAAAACTGGGAAGTGTTATATTGTGAAGGGTTGAGCAATTTGAAATTTCTGTAGGCAATCTCAAACATTTAGATTTTACAGGAAATCAGTTTGCAAGGTTAGTGACAGGGAATTGCCCACATTTGGTGGGTCACCACTGGTGGATATGAGAGTAGAATATGATTCACTGGTAGATATTAGAGTAGAATATGATTGCAGCAATACACTTTTATCTACCAGTAGATTATGATTGCAGCAATACGCTAAAAATGGAGTTTATTTCATGAGATTCTCTACATTTGTAGAGCAAGTGTTCTTGAAGCACTTAGGCCTTTCAACCACAAACTTGTTGACAAAAATAGTTCCTCCTCGTATTTACTAACAAGAAGAAAACTAAATAAAAAGTAATTTATATTAAAGGTAAAAAATTTATTGAATCTCACCTTAAAAGTTACATTTTAAGAATATTTTATTTTATTATTTGAAAATTTTTATAAAATTTCAACATGTCAAAATATGGTGTTGTTTTTTTTGTTATTTTTATAATATATGATTATAAAACTTATACAAATGAATATTTACCAATAGTGGCAAATTCTCATTTACTCACTTTGATGGTTAACGATGACAATTCTTTCAACATGCTTCCAAGTCTTTGGCCTCTTCTATGAAAAGAGCTTTCTCCCCTGTTGATGATTTAAATGAATAATAATTTCTCATTTACTCACTTTGATGGCAAATTCTCATTTACTCACTTTGATGGCTAACTATTACCAATCTTTCAACATGATGCCCAAGACTTTGGCCTCTTTTATGGAAACCTCTCTCGTAAAGATGATTTAGATGAATAATTTAAAAATAAAAGATAAAAAAATTTAAAACTAGATAATTAAAGGTAGAGATTAGTTATAAACTTACAAGGATGAGAATTTCTGATTATATTTTTAAAATTTGAATCATATGGAATGTGTCTCTTGAAGAATCAAGAGGATTCACTGATAATCGGGATGCCAATTGCTCCATTGTGAACTCCCAAGGAATGGGTACCCTGATGGAAGGAAAGCGGTCATGGGCAGTCTAGAGGTCGAATGAATTGCCATCGTAAATAAGCCTGGAATAAGCCATAGGGAAAAAGGACAAAGGTAAGGTGCAAGCAAACTCGACGTAAGGTGATGCGATGGTCGAGATTAATAAAAGGGTTTTTTTTCTTATTGATAATAATTTGTCATCAAATAAAACAAAGTCGGTATAAGTGTCATTGACATTGCTGTATAATAGCTCTTGTTTTGTTAATTTTAAATAATAAGATTGAGAAATTTTATATGAATTGCGTTTTGTTAAAATTATTATATTCTAAATAAATTTATATGTTTTTGAAAATTTTTCTTTATATTAAAGAAATTTTTATCTTCCACAATAACATAGAAAACTTTATTTTTGAAAATTTTGCTTCACAACACATAAAACTCTGCACCAAAGAAAGGGTTAGTTTCATTTATGTAGGTTTAACCATTATATTCTTATTTACCTTTTTTTTAATTTAATTATAAAACATAAAAGTATATATTTTATTATTCCAAATGTTATTTTCACCCATGCCAATTAAATACTCATTACTTTAATTAATTTTTTTTCCATTATAAATTATACACTTTTCAAAATTTTGTTTCATAAACCCCCCAAAAAACTATCTTTTATCAATTAGAAGTGTTATTTCATTCTTCCGCTTAATAATAATAATAATAATAAAATCAAATTCTTATTTATCTAAATGTTGTAAGTGTTACTTCATTAAAAAAATTAGAACTTCTTATTCATAAATTAAAAAAATATTATTAAGGTAGTGACTTAAAATAGTCAGTCCCACGATAGTGGGAAATCTTCAAATGCTGTCAAGAATGTTTCTATGTTAGTAATCCTTCATAAGTAGGTATATCAAATACCTTGGTACCTACCCATCACAGAGACTTTGTAATCCTTGAACATTTTCACATTGACACTTCATGTAGTCGATTCTTCCATTCTTCCATACTTTGCCAAATCAATTTACCGTCATCCATATGATTTATATAATCATCTTTTTGTAGAAGAAATGTTGTATATGTTATCCAGATATTCTTCTTCGTACTCTCCTTTTACTGGCTCGACATAACGTTTTCCTTCGAACAGATCGATAGGTGCGACTACCCACATTTCTGAATCTTCAAATGGCAATACACACACTTATTAAAATTTATAATAGTTCTCTTCTCCATAGACTAATTGAGACCTGTAAGTGATGGATAAGTATTGGTATTGTCGATAATCTCAATTACCTTAAAGTTTGCATGAGTCTGGGGCCCTTCCACCTTGACAGGAACTTGTGGTATTCGACCAATAAGTAAAACCTTTAATTGGTTTGTTAATCGTAACTGGACATGAGACCATACCAACTTCAATTTCCCCACACTCTCCCATGTCTGTTTTGTCATAATATTAACATCAGACCCCAGATCCTAAATAATGAAATACAAATTGTAATCACCTATCTCAACACTTAGTCATAGCTCTCGACTAGTCTTCATCCTTCTGTCAATATGGTTAACACTTTTATATAGTCACAGACTCATCTGAGGTTCTTCTATCATTGCTGACAATTATTCCATAGCATCTTTATTATTAGCAAGGTTCAAATAACTCTTTAGAAAATTCTTTAAAATACTCACCTCTTCTATCGACCCCCTTAGAGTTGATCGATCGATGCGAGGTGTTATATCAATGACTAGTAAGTTCGTCGAACATTGGGGCATCGACATATGTTGAGGAACAATTTATATCCACAAATTCATTACTCACGTCGAAGAAGATTCATTTCTCCTTATAAACATCAAATGGGATCTTTCTCTGCATCGTAGGTTGTATTCTTGTACCTGGCGAAGTTTCTCCTCGATCATCTCTAGTTGTAGCACCTCCCCTGGTTAGAACAACAATATTAGGTTCCCTCGGTTAAGCAGAAATATTCTGAACATTCAGGTTCATATTTGGCGGTGGAATTTGATTTTCAACAATTTTAGCTTGTCAGTAAGCAATACACTGTGGGAATTAATCAATCATATGATCCATTGCTTTACAATATGAGCACATAATCATCGAATTGGTATAGTCTCTGGCATAATGTCATGATTGCCCAAAATTATAACAAATAACCTGTCCTCTTCCTCTACCAAATCCTCCTCTTCTATCGCACCCTCTAAAGTTACCACCTCCCCTAGTATGAGGAAACCACGCTTGTGCTCGCTCATCTTGCATCTGTTCATCATTTTTCATTAAATAAGTATCCAATGTTTTATCTTGTAGCAACTGGTGCACTCTGCAGTCATTTTCATCATGACCTACAAATTGAAAAAAATTACAATAAAGGATGGAAGGTGTAGTCACTATCTTCTGTAGATAAAATCATTCCTCTTCCCTATGACCTCTAGTCTGATAGACTCGACATCATGGCATCCCTTTCGAATTCAATGGATTCGATGCACCCAAAGTAATGTAATCCAGGAAAGAGGGAAAAGAATCCTTATGATGTCCTTCTGTTTTTCATTTTGTACACTAGATTTCCTCATGCACATCTTTTCCTTTTTTGATATCTTGTATTTGCAGTGACATATTAGCTAACTACAACTGAATCTGCATCATTCCTGTGCCACTTTCTCCAACTGACGAAACTTCCAACTTCATAGAAAGCTCAAGAGCCTCTACATGAGAAACTATCTTTTGTTGCATCAGGGGAACTCAAATATGATGCAACAAGGAAACAATGAACCATTCATTGTGTTACACATCAGACATATGGAAGCTAACCTTATCCATTAGAGTCTTAAATCTTTGATCAAAAGCCAAAATAGACTCACCTAGCATTTCCTTGATCTCCTTTAACTTTGTAATGCATTGCAACTTATATTTAGGTTTCCTAAATTCATCTACTAATCTAGTCTAAATCTTAGCTAGTGTTTTCTAAGGATTACTAGAAGGAACAACAGAGAAATTCATAAATCAATCAAGGGAACGATCCCTAAAGGTCGTAACCATCCAAGCTATTTTTACGGCCTAATACTATTCTGGTCTTCCAACTCGTTCACATTGAATATAGCTAATTTCATGTCATCCTCGGCCATCCTATGCCTTTGGGGTATTGACAAACCTGAATTAGATAAACCACCAATCATACCAATAGGAACTTGTCGACTATTATCCTGGCTATTACGATTACTTTGATTTGATAAAAAAAAATTAGGAATACATTTGGGTGTTACCTCATATATTGGATATGTATGCGGAGTAGTGGGTATGACATGGCCTTGGGACCGGTTCGAAATTGGATCCTCTTTGCCGTCTTCAGAAATAAGGCAATATTCCTCTCTTTTGTCTCAAGAATCCTCATCAAGTTGTGGCACCAACTCGTAGTCACCTCTTCTGGTTGCACTACAACTCTCTTTCTCTATCATAATCCTTCTCTTCTTACCTGACCAAAATATTTTCCCACTCCTTAGGCGACCACCCTCTTCATTAGTCTCACTCCTAACTGGTAACATTTCAACTTACTCTACCCATATTTTCCATGGATTCCTCTCATCACTACCCATGTACTCCATGCACAATGGTTCACTCGATAGACTCCATACTTGAAATTCCCTTTTTACACACCAACATCTTGATCCAACGCTTTAAAGACTTAAAAAATATGCCTCTGGGACCTTAGAAAAATTTCCTCTCAGCTTCACTAAATGACCTAATAGTATATATGGAAATATCATTGATATACCCCTCCAAAATTCTATCAACCTAAAAGTCGACATCCATGGAAATAGGATTACTAACACTTTTCAAACCTCAAATTATTTTAGGAATCCATTATGTAGGTTCTCCTTGAAAATGTTTCTTTTGACTGACCAACCTTGCTAACCATTCATATAATACAATGGGATATTCACTGAAGAATATATCATGAATCCTAGAGTAAATATACCTTCACAACCATTCACCTAGAGTTAGTTGTGACCCCTTGCATTCTTCTTGTGAAAATTCATGAGCTTTCTGGTCGACCCAATCTTGAATCTTAGGCTTCATCGAGTGCCAAAATATATCCCCCTCACAATGATCTCGTTCCCAAGATTAGAACCATTTGTTTTCTCGACTGAATTCAATCTAGTTTCACCTCCACAGGATGTCTAACAAAACCCAGGGTACCAGACCGACAGAGAAAATCCCTGTCGACAACACTGATTATGCAAGTGTCATCTCACTTGAGATACCTAATGGGAGCTACAAGAACCAAGATTCTACAATGACGAAAGGAGATATTTCCATGTCAATGATCAACCAATAGTACACCAACTTTATTATAGAAAAACTCATTGACATATAGTTTTGGAAATAACATTTCGTGACAACTTCTTCAATTTATCTTTTAACTAATTATCACGAGTGCATACTAAATAATATTACCAGTTGCTACCGATCTAAAACAACACACACACACACACACACATATAAGCATACACCATTTGACACAATTATTTTAACGTGGAACCCTATACGGGAGAAAACCACAAAAGATATCTTCATCTAGCCTTGGTCGTTTCTAGAATGCTTTTTATCTATGCACACAACCTACAGACTTATTCAGTAAAATCTTTAGTACATTAGATCTGCACACACAACCTACAGATCGACAAAACTTATTTTCCACAACTGTTACTCATTAATCATCACTACAAAATAAAAAAAATGGCATGTATTACATCAAACTTCGATTAATATAGTCTGTGTAAATTGTAATTCCAAATTACTGCTTTATTATTTAGTCTCCGTGATAGGGTTTTCCATTCCTACTATGTTATTGATATTTGGGTTTTAAAGAAATGTTATAGGGTTTTAATCCTAGTTAAAAGATGCACTTCTATACATTTATTACATCCAAGTATAATTTTTTTGTAACTAAGTTTTACACTTCTTTTTATGTTATCGAAGTCTGTAAATCAAGGAAACTATTCTGGTTTGTCTATGGTTTGGTTTTCATTCAAGAATTACATCTCTGTTTATATCTTACAACCATTTATTATTATTATTAGTAGTAGCTAACTATTCTTAATTAAAATAAATAATGTTAACCTTTTCTAGGTCTATAACAAATTAAATCTCTTCAGGGTTTACACAGTATTACTATAAATAAATGGTTAAAAAAATCAATAATTCTTCCCATAATACTCATATAAAAATAGAATTAAAAGTATAACTTATGTGTAATAAACAAGAGTATGGTTAACTAGAATACATATATGCTTCCAATATGGGAAAAATGAAAGCAAGAAATCATGCAGCACCCGGCCTTAGGAACCTTTAAACTTAGTAGTCTGCAAGAGTTCCACCCCCTTGCCAAAATCATGAGTTTAAATATCACTTTCCACAGCTCCAAGTTTCCACCAGATTAAATAGAGAGAACTAACTATTTTCAGAACATAGCATCTCAACGTGCTCACTAGCAGTTATTTCTATGAGCCTAACATCTTTCAGATGCTCTTTGGTATCTCTGTACTTTACTTCTTAAATCACACAGAGCCTACACCCCATGGTGATCACTGAAAGCTCTCTGCTTTTCTTTTCTTTTGAATCTTTTGTTTCCTTCTGCATGCCTCTTTTTTCCTTTCCTAGGGATTTTTAATAGTAATAACTAACTCTCTCTATTTACTGGACACTTCTCTTCATAAATATGGTTGAGGATTTAGTTACTGATTTAAACTCAAGTTTCTATCAATTAACTGCATGATTGCTTAACTTCTGTATTTGTATTTTCATATTCAAAATAAAAAATAAACTTGTACAAAATTATTAATTTTTTTCTCATGAATAAAACTTAAAATAGAGTTACTTTAAAATGTTTTGAGTGGGTATTGTAATCCTCTCCTGCTAAAACTTTGCACCGTCCTCAGTGCTTAATTTTCTTATAATGATTTTGAAAAAAAAAAGGATAGGCTTTTCTCATAACTTCTTCTTCCTCCTCAATAGCCTCCTTAGGCGTGTAATGTTTACATTGCACTTTAACTTGTAGAATAGTTCACTTCCAAAGAACAACCTCTATCCTGTCTAGAATGCACATTGGTTATGCGTGAAAATTTTCCTTTGATTCCACCTGTACATTATTCCAATCAATGATGTGAGATTGATCATCTATATATTTTTTTAATAAAAAATCATGGAAAACATCATGAACTCTTATATGGGGAGGTAGAGCCAATTGATACACTACATTCCCTATTCTAGCTAGTATTTCAAAAGGTCCCACATATATGGGGGAAAGTGTTCCATATAATACTGCTCGTAATGTACTTTTATTTGGTTTGATTCTTAGGAATACATGTTCCCCTACATTCTATTCATTAATTGTTTTGTTTCTGTCAGCATAGCTTTTTTATCAGTCCTATGCTTCCTTTAGTTTTTGTTTTATTTTTCAAACCATTGCTTCCATTTGTGCTAACATGTATGTTCCTAAAGCCATTATGTCTTCTATATTACCCTAACTCAAGGGTACTTTACACCATCTACCATACAATACTTTGAAATGACTCATTTTGAGTGAAGATGAATAATTGTTATTATATGTGAATTTCATTAAATGGATGTAATCCTCCCATTTACTTGGTTGATTCATTACATACATCCTTAGCATATCTTCTAATATTTGATTTATCCGTTTAGTTTTCCCATCTTTTTGAGGATGGTATGTTGTCCTGAAATTTAACTTTGTGTCCATACCTTTAAATAAAGATGTTAAAAAATTCGAGGTAAATTTTTCATCTCAGTCCATGATAACTATTTTTGGAATTCCATGAAGTCTGAAGATCTATTTGATGAATATGTCAACAATGTTTATAAATTTATAAGTTGATTTTACAAGTATAAAATGTGTTGTTTTTCTCAACTTATCCACTAACACCATAATAGAGTCCTTATGTTTTTTTTTTTGGGTAGCCCTGTTATGAAATCCATGGTTATAACTTCCCATTTCCATTCAAGAATGGGTATAGGCTGCAATAATCTAGCTGGATGTTGATGAACAACTTTAACATGTTGACATGTAAAGCACTTAGTCACATATTGCGTTTCCTGTTTCTTCATGTTTGGCCAGTAAAAATATTTCTTTTAAAGCGGTTATGAATTTCTGATACTCAAGTTCCAGGATTTCATGCACAAGGATTATAATGTAATCCTTTAAATATCATTTTCTTTATGTTAGAAATATTAGGAACATAAATTCAATTTTTAAAGCACAAATATCCTTCCGTATCAATCTGATACATATTATCCTCAACATTATCAGATCCGTAGATGCATTTTTCTATCAGTTTCATATATTCAGAAATCACTACTTGATATTGTTTTCAATAGATTTTTGAATTCTGACTCATATCCATTAATCTATAAATTGTGAAATTCATGTTCTTTTCGAATCAATGCATATGCTACTATGTTTTATTTCCTTTTGATATACCTAATTTCAAAATCATACTTGCTCAAAAATGCAATCCATCTGGATTGTCGTGCGTTCAATGTTTTTTGATCAAACATGTATTTTAGTTTGATATTGCTGGTTCACAATAAAAATATATTTCCCACCAAATAATGTCGCCAAATATTAAGGGCATGGATGATAGCTTCCAATTCCATATCATGTACCACATAATTTTTTTCATGTTCCTTCAGATTTCTAGATTCATAGTAGATTATGTGACCAACCTGAGTTAAAACCCTTCCCAAACTCTCTTTACTTGCATCAATACATACTCTAAAATCTTTACTTGGATCAAATATTGTTAATGTGGGTGTTGTCATTAGCAAATGTTTTAATTTATCAAAATGAACACTTTTCTTTTGGAGGTTGTTATAGGGTGGGATATTTTGGAAATTTTTTCTATAAACCTATGATAATATTTTGTCAACCCCATGAAGGATCTGATGTCATGCACATCCTTCGATACTAACCATTCTAAAATTCCCTTGACCTTAGCAGGATCAACTGCACATCCTTTTGTGAAATTGCATGCCCCAAATACTGAAATTCTCTCTTATAAGATTCACATTTACAAAGTTTTTCATATAGTTGATGTTCTCTCAAAATTTTTGTAAATGTTCATCATGTTCATCCTCATTCTTTGAATATATTAAAAAATGAACACTACTACAAATTTAACCAAAAATTTACTTAGTACATTGTTCAACATATTCATGAATGTTTCAGGGCATTAGTCATCCCAAAAGGCATCACCACAAACTCATAATGTCCATATCATGTTCAAAAAGCATCTTTGCGAATATCTTCTTCTCTAACCCATAACTGATGATAACCAGACCTAAGATCAATTTTTAGAAGATTTTGGCTCCACCAATCTGATCAAATAGATCATCAATTATCGATAATGGGTATTTGTTTTTAATTGTCATATTATTATTTGTATATAATTGATGCACATTCTGATAGTTCCATGTTTCTTTTTAACAAACAAGACCGGTGCTCCCCAAGGTGATACACTAGGCCGAATATATTTCTTGTCAAGTAATTCTTGTAATTGTATTCTTAGTTCTGTCAGTTCTGGAATACTCATATGATAAGGATATCTTGATATAGGTGCAGATCTGGGCATTAAATATATATTAAATTCTAAATCTCTCTTAGGAGGCAAGCCTGGTATTTCTTTTGCAAACACATCTTGAAATTCATTAAGAAGAGGGAATTGTTCCAAGGTTGTTTTTAACTTTTCAATTTCATCTTCCACAATTTTAACGGCATAAAGTTGCCATCTTTTCTGTTGGAGACATTTACCCACAACACACACTTAATTTGGTCAATTTTGCCTTGTTAAACCACTATCATAAGTTTTATTGATTTAATTGACATTATAGGAGCACTGCATGACATCAGCATGAGCACACCCATGCCTACCTTTAGTCAAGGTGGCCAACAAATCCTTCTCCTTCATTTGGGGAGGCCAACTGGAGCACTACAGGAGTGATCTGAGTGTCATAAATGCACCTAATTGATAACTGATGGTTACAATCAGTTAATTTAAGTGGTGAAGGTGCCTCCATTCAAATTTTAATTATTTTTAATGATTATTTATGAACTGGAGCTAACACAGGAACCTACAACCACTTCTGATGACTAGTTGACTTCAGTTAACGTCATCGAGGTTCATTGGAGTTATTGATGCGCTACCACTTGTTGGTTGGCATGCAATGACATGTGTTTGAGCTACTTTAAGTTAGACTCTGTCATTTATTGCACTCTAAATTCAGTTAGGTCTTAGTTGAGTCAATCAGCACTTGATCAGTTGGTTAACTAGTGTGTTTACTGTGGCTTATAGTCAGTTAAGCTACACCCATTCATTCAATTCGAATGACCTCCTTGGGAATTTGAATTGTCTTGGAATTCATGCATCTTGCATGATCATTGTATTGTATTATTCATTCTTTATTGATTATACAGAGCTGCTACTTCCATTGCAACACCATTTTTGCCAATTTTATGCATATTTGTCTGTATTCTTTGTGAGACCGTGTTTTCAGTTCCTAGACCACTGTAACAAATTAATATTTTCTCGATACACTTCTTGAGTTGTATGAATTATATTTGTTGTGTAGTTATAGGCCTATAAATTCCCTTTATGGTATGGTTTTTTCCTTCATCATCAATACAATCAAAACTCTTGTGCAAACAATTAATAATGGCTTTCTGAGACTTTAACCAATCCATACCAATCAAGATATCATATGATCCTAAAGGTAGTATATTCAAGTTGGTCATTGTATCCATTTCATTAAAAATCAACCTACAATATGTTACCAACTCTATAACTTTTCTCTTTACTCCTATTTCTAATTGTACCAACTAGGAACTTTTTTCTTTTTTCTTTTAGAAGTCTACATTTCTCAACTCCCTTTGGTGCAATGCAACTTAAAATATCTCATGAGTCAATAAGAATGGAAACAAGTGTAGTCGATATTTTGCCTTCCACTTCCAGCATATTAGATTGATGATTTGCTTGTCGGTCCTCTAGGGAAGCATTAATTCTAGGTATATTCCAGGCTATGTCGTTGACTGTTGACGCTTCTTGAAACATCTTTAAAGGGGCCATTTTCATGTTATGATTGCGAGGGAAATTTCTCTACAAATGAGATCCATTACATCCCCAACATTCTATTTCTTTTGAATTGTTATTGCCTCCGCTAGTAAAATTTATTGGACCTTGTATTCCATTATTTATGTTTGAACCTAATCTATTATAATTGTTATCTGTATAAATCCTGGATCCTTTCCTAAAAGGGGAGGGTTTGAATCCCTTCTTATGTTGATCCCTCTTTTCGTTCTTCTTATGCTGCCATGTCCTACTTAATTCAAACCTTTGTTTAAATAACAAGTATCCGAGTTTATCTTTTCGGATTGCCTCATCCATGGCATTAGGCATATCAAATTCAATTTTATCATTATATGTCGGAGGTAGGAAACTGATAAATTGATATAATTTTTCTTTTTCGTCATTAAGGTAGGGTACACAATGTTGTAGATTGACAAATTTGGTTACAAACTCTTCCATAGTTAATTGTCCCAACTGTAAGTCATTAAATTATTTATCTTTTTTCATCATAATACCGTTCGAACATATATTTATTTTTAAATAATTTCTTAGAACGCTTCCAACTTAACTCATTGCTCTGTATGTTGTTCATGCTTTTCGCTTCCTACAACCACAAGGAAGCCTTACCACTCATTTGGAAAATAGTCAAACATGCCCTTAAGTTGTCATCACAAGTAGATACTTGAAAATACCACTTAATATTCAATAACCAAGCCTTTGCAGCCTCTTTAGATTCCCCATCAAACATTGGAGGTTTGAGTTTCTTAAATTCTCCTTATAGCTACATAGATCCTTCTTTTTGTTTCTTATATTTTATTTTATCGTCTTTCTTCAATTCTTTAGAGATTATCCGAGTATTTCCAATGGTTTATTCAATACTACAACTTTTGGTATTTTCCTTTCTTTTCTTCCCCATACTAAAAGAGTTCTGACCATTTTTTTTTCGGTGGTGCCTTGTCTATTAAAATTTTTAAAATTAATTCATTGATCTCTTCCTGGTCTGATTTAGCATTCATTAGTTTAACATTGCCCGTCTTGAGGATATCTAAATGGGATTTCAAACTTCTCATAGTTTCTAACATTTCTGATTATATTTCGGCATTATGTTTGGCCTCCACCTCAACATATAAACTTGCATTTTCTAGTACCGACAATCCTTGAGGTACTAGTTCGTCTTCCCTATTGATTTTTGGTTCTACCATTGTTGTTTATCTCTCTCTCTATGCAACACGTATTTGTTTTTGTTATTTTATGAAGAAAAAAATACATAATTTATTATTTATCCAAGCATTATAACCACGCTTTGATACCATTTGTAACGAACCTAAAATATTTTATTATTATTTTTAATTAAAAGTAATAACACAAATTTATTTTAAATTCACAAGCTTTCCTTAGGTGAAAGAACTTGAACTCCCAACTCTTTAATTTCAAAAGTGATGGCTCCATGAAGATGAGATTGTTTATATATATGTGTGTGTGTGTGTGTGTGTGTGATACAGATTTGAATATGAGGTGAGCCTTTGAATTACTTAGCTTATTCTAACACACTCCACCTTTTTGCTTATTGCTACACATGTGTAGAAGGCTGAGGGGTATAGATGTAATACAATCCATGGTTTGAACTACTTCCACATCCAACAATTTGAGTTGTTCATTAAGCAAGGTATAAACAATCCAAATATGTTTTAAGGAAAATAAAGGGGATTATTAATGTTAGGATTATTAATCCTCCCTTGACCAAACTGTCTATTAGATTAATTTATCCTAACTCAAGAGTTTTAATTAATTAATTAAGTCCACTATTACCATTGGGTCCACATGTACCAATTCCTAGAGTGTGGGGAACACTTCTAGAGTCTATTTGTCATTGACTGCACTTGCATGCATCAGATTATGCATCTCCTAGGCCAATCCCTACATTTTAGGAGCCGCTGGAAGTCCCGCCACCAACCTCCTTCAGTCAGCTGGAGTTGGAACTAGTTAAGCTTAGTTAATTTCCATTTACATTCATTTAGACCATAATCAGTTTAGTTAGTGCTAGTTATGCATGGATGCATGTGGATTATGCACCTTTTCTCACCTACCACTTCAGTTAGACTGAATTAGCTGTTTATTACTGATTGTGTGAGTTGTTTAGACATCTTTGTCGAGCACCCTATATGCAAGTAGATTACTACCAACACACAGAGGATGTGATATTTATTGTCAACCTGGGAAAGTCTTGTATTTCAAAGGATAAAATGCACAGTATATGCTTAAACACAATGTCACTGCAATTGAACACTACTGCCCATCCCAAGAATCTGTGTAATCCCATTTATCTTCTAAATACTACAATCTCAATTACTTTCTGCCATGCATTAAAGGAAGATAACATGAAATTCAAATTACAATTGCAGATGAAAGGAAATCCTATTCGCATTCCTGACCAAGTAATTCACCTATTCAATCTGATTACTCTAGAAAGCCACAAGCATAAATTGAATATTAATCTAGGAATTCAATTGCAGAAGATTGAGTTCAGCTACTCTAAGAATTTGAAATGCAGGAATGAAATTCAACAATCATAACGGTAAAGACAAGTTGTAAAGATTCATGGGACAACGACTAAGACTACAGGATGAACAGAGCTGTGTACAACTACCACACAAATTGCATGAAAAATAATTATCCACTCAGTCGACTGTCACCTTATACACTCTAGAGCTCCAATGAATGTAACCACACAGTCAATCCACACTCACTACAGCTGCTTGCGAAAGAAATAGAATTAACAAGACATCACACAACAGATGAATTAAAAAGTCCTAATTTAACACAACAATCTCTATGGAAGGCGGGCCCAGCCTTCACACAGAGATGCTGGCTGAACACGCGTGAGACTCTTAGATCAGAAGTAATTCCTTGTATTAAAAAGAATAGAGTAATTACACAATTCCCCATCTCAACTAATACAACAGATGAATTATATGTTGTGTAACCCCTGGGTCGAGACAATTCTCCATATTTATACATGTGGATCGTAACATCTGATCCTATTATGGGGCAGCCATGAAGATCTATGATCTTCAGGTGCCCTAAATAACACTAGTTGTTACAAACGTGGCATGGTAAGGAAATAGAAGGCTCGGGAAAGCTGTTAATCGCCCCAGAAGTAGAGATATTTTCTGATCACAACTGCACCCGAGCAGCAATGTACTAAGGACCTCCACATATGGCGCATTCTGTTACAGCTGCCTTGTCACAACTCTGTCCAAGATATCACATTAGAACCGTGTGCCTTAGATGTCGATAGGATGGCTGAAGATCAGCTTGAGCAGTAAATATCCATCCTTTTCATGACTTGTTCAGCCCAATCTTCCTGTAGTCCACTTGTCTCAAAATACCTTTATAAACCATAACATGTTAGCACAATTAAGAGATACACAACTTCAATTATCACAATCATAGGCATTAATAAGATAAAGCAATGACCAGTCATACCTTGGTAGTTTGAGGAGTAAAGTGGAAATAACATGTCTAATTGGCATGCTGAATGAGGTAGGATAGGGGAAGAAAAGGTGATTAAGGGTGGTTAAAAGGGGCCATTTCTGGGCTCAACATCTCCCCCCAACTATCCTGTTGCATGTCCTCATGCAACAACCTGTATCATTCAGAATCTGAATCTTGTACTGAGATTTGTTCATGGAGAGAAGAAAAGTTGTAGGGAAACTCAGGCACCTCATCTTTCTCTAAGAACCCTCTGTGGGCAATCCAAAACTTCCAGCATCGCTTCTCCTTTGCCCTAGTTAAGGAGAAGTCCACTCTATACGGTTTTGCTGGCCACCAGATGAGGGGGAATTTAAATTTCAAACCCAGCCAATTAACCCCACATTCCCTAATACATCCCACATAGCCCTTGACCCTGGAAAGTGCCTGTTCAAAATTCTTGAAATAATAGGGGTCTCAGCTTTTGAGTATAGGAGAGGCAGCCTGCCATCTGTGCTTACTCCCTCCCAATGCTGCTTGCTGGTGTATGGAAATATAGTTAGTGCAGGTAGAGATCACTTCCTCCTGAAGTCCCCTTATATGCTGAGCCTAGGTAGGACATGAAAGAAAACCTTTGTATCGAGCAAGAAGAATACCAGGATTCTGAGGTTCACTTCGAATCCATAGGTTAGTGTGAGATTCATTGTGAGAAAATGTTTGAAAAAACCTTTCCCACTGAACATGATTGCTCACAAAAGAAGTAAAAGCCCTCAACTGAACGTCTCTTGAAAAAGGAACAGGATTCAAATGGCGGTCCAGAGGGCAGGCCATCTCATGCAGGTATAGCTTGCACAACAAATTTTGATCCTCAAAATTTCTTCCAAAAAAGGTTTTCAAAAACTTTGTTGAGGTCGTTATTTCAATTGACCTCCCTTCTTTCACAGCTTTTAATTTGAACCAAACAAACTGTTCAAACAGGAAGATGGGATAAGAGGAAGAAGGCATCCTGGTGCCCAGGAGTTCTTGAGAGAGAGCATACATCTGCTCTTTTTCTTTCTACATGAATTGGAACTTTTTCAATTCCATCAGATTGCTGTGTAGCTCCTCTTCCTGAATTCTCTGGGTCATTCATTCTTTTGCCCAATTCTTTTCCAATCCCCTGATAATTTTTCTATGCTCACTAAGAGAAATCATCCCTCTCTGGTATTCCTCCACCTGGCTCTTCCATTTGATCACCTCCATTCTCAGAATTGAGACTTCTGCTGTAAGGTTCAGAATTTCTTTGTTATGATGTTCCTCTTTGTCCGAGTCCAGGTCTATAAAATTTCTAAGGGGTAGAGACACTGGTTCTTGTGTGACAGTGTCTTCCTTTTGGGCACCCTACACATCTAAGTTCATTATGAGAGTTGCTGGTTCTTGGGTGACAGCAACTTCCTCTGGACTCTCTTCAATAGCCACATCCATTGCTCCCAGAGACACTGGTTCTTGTGTAGCAGTGTCTTCTTTTTGGATACCCTGCACATCTGAAGTTATTATGGGAATTGCTAGTTCTTGTGTGGCAACAAATTCCTCTGTATTTTCTTCAACATCCACATCCATCAGTCCTAGAGACACTGGTTCTTGTGTAGCAGTGTCTTCTTTTTGGTCACCCTGCACATCTAAAGCTATTTTGGGAGTTGCTGGTTCTTGTGTGACAGCAAATTCCTCTGGATTTTCTTCAACATCCCCATCCATCACACCTAGAGACACTGGTTCTTGTGTAACAGTGTCTTCTTTGTCCTTCTGCTGCTGAGATTGGATGTCTTCTTCAATGTGCGGCTGCTCCTCAAGGATTTCAGTATCGCCTGAGGATTATGTTTGGATTTGTTCATCTTCACTCCAATGTATATTGGGGATGATATTCACTTCAGGATTATCTTCTAGTTGCATTTCAAGAGTCCCTGCTACAACCTCCAAGGATATTGGTTCTTGTGTGACAACATCCTGGCTTGCTTCTTCATCCCCTTGTTGTTACAGTTCTTCTTCTATAATTTCTGTATCATGGGAACATTCTGGACTCAAGGTGCAATCTTCATCCCCACCATCAGGCATGATTTCATCCCTTGGTTCCTCTATCCTAAATTTGGTGGCAACTTCAGCAAGAATATTCAAAGTTGCTGGTTCTTGTGTGACATCATCTTCTTTTTCTGCAGACTGTTGTGTTGCACAGGCACGAATTACAATCTTGTGACCTGCTTCCTTAAAAATTTCCCCACAGGTGGGACGAACCACTCTCTCTTCTTCCTTGCCAGGTTCAGTAGAATTTGATCCCTCCAGTTGATCCGCAGCCTCCACCAATGTGTCCAGTTTCCTTTCACCCTGTTTCCTGTAGGTTTCTTTCCAAGTTTCCAATTCCCTTCTAAGTGTTTGGACTTCCTCTTTTAATAGCATATTTTCAAACAGAATTCCTTCAATTTGGGGTTCTTCCTTGACTGGCCCTTGTGGGGCATCAATTGGCCTAGGTTCAAGAATAGGGAACTCAATCTATGCCTCTAAAGTTGCCCATCTTTTTCTTGCTGCCTCTGCTGTTGCGACTGATCTGGTTCTTTTTCTTCTTATTGGTGGGGTTATTTTAATTTCATCAATTGGTCTCTTTCTTTTCTTTTGTGGTGTTGGGATGTTGGGATTCACAGCTGAGGTAGAAGGAATATCCCCTGTTCTAGCTTTTTCTTGCTCCTCAGGCTGTTCTTCCTCAATCAAAGTTCCTCCCCACTCAAGTGAGGATTCAATGGTTACCAGCTCGATATTTCCTTCCATTGCCATGGATCTGTCATCTTCAAGTTCAATTGTCGCAGCATTTAGTGCTGCTCCAATTTCACCTTCTGCTGTTAGAGCTGCCCTGTTATTTGGGTCTTCCACAGGATTTTTATCTACATCCTCTCTCAATTGGTTTGTTTGTGCCCCTGGTTTCTCTTCTTCTAATCCAGTTTCATCCCCCCCCCCCAAACTACATTGGAGGGACTCCGGTCCTCCTGTTGTGGTTCGTGTTGCCCCAGCTGCGGATGGGCCTGTTCTTGTTCTATTGGGACACCAGGCAAGGGAGTGGGTTCTTGAGCTCGAGCTATAAATTGTTCCCAGGTGATATTATGTTGAGCGAGGGTCCTTAAGATAATTAGTCTGATGAGGCCATGGTGGGTTAGTGAGGCGAGTGGATGTTTAGCAGCTTGAACAAACCCCTCCATATGATGCAAATCATGAAGCAGATAATATGGAATGTTCAACAAAATCCTATGGCGGAGATGAGATAGTAAAGGTAGTTCAGAATTATAAACAGTTTGGTACCTACCTTCACAAGTAATGTATTTCTTGAGGAAGATAGCAACCTGGTCCCATGGTTGTGGCAATGATTTCAGTGCTATCCCCCTTCTTGACATTTGAACCTGCTCCCCCTCTATTAAAAAGGCTTGCAATACTGTAGTAGTGGGTACTCTACGTCCAAACCAAGCCTTTCCCACTTGAGGAATGGCAGTGACCTCAGATATTATGTCCTCAGAAACTTCGATATGAAATCCCCAAACCTCTGAGTAAGTTTCTGTGAGGTTCAGCGCAAGCTGTAAGGCTGCCTCATGATTAAATCTGTCCAGACGTTCAAAAAATTCTGTCCAACCGACAGCTTGAAAGATGGAGAAGACCGCAGCATTTCTCCTGAGCGCCTGTGTATCTGAAGGTTCATAACGGGCTGGAATCCCCTTGTTTCTAACTCCAAACCGAATTCGTTGTTCCACAGATTACAGAGTCTGACGATGGAGATTATTGAACAGAAGATGCACAGAGCGCTGAGAGGAGATGTTAGGGAATGGGTAAATTTGGAAAGTTTAGCACACCAAATCATTTGAAATTTTATTTTCGAATTGGGGAAGGTGGTGGTTATTAGTCTTTATGTCGCACGGAGGAAAGAGTTAATTAGGCCATAATAGTCATAAAAATAGAGGTACAACTGATATTGTTAAATCATATCAATACTTAATCACGTGATTAATCAAAGCCATACCTTTGAGACTGCGCACTGGATATCCTTCGGAAAAATAGTGGAACGTGTGGTTGCTGACGTTGCGGAAGCCGAATTCATGCACAGTCATTAATTTAATCATTATAACCAGGATACTGCAATAATTCTTTCCGCCAATGAAGCATAAACCGTCGCGTCCACATGGTCGAAATTATGAAAAAAAATGTCGCCTTATGGACCAGATTGCTGGCATGAGGAAGAGGAATCAGAGCCATATCTAGAAGATTTAATGGCGTAGAAAATAATTTTCCAATAACACAGGAGTTACCACCAGAGGTTATGAAACAGAACACGACCCTTAATGCTGGAAACATCGGCCAAATATAGCAGATTTGCAGCCGCCATAAAAAATGTCACGGCCCCGGAAGGGATATCGTAGCCGTCGGAGAAAGGTTTTACGGTTCCCGGAAAAGATGTCGCAGCTGTCGAAAGAAGATTCACGACCGCCGGAAAAGATGTCGCAGCCGTCGGAAAAAAGATTTATAGCCGGAGGAAAAGGTGTTTACGGTTGCCGAGAAAGATGTTGCAGCGGTCGGAAAAATGATTTACGACCGGCGGGAAAGGTGTTTACGGCTGCCGAGAAAGATTTTGCAGCCATTGGGAAAAGGTTCACAGCTGTCGGAAAATATGTCGCAGCCGTCGAAAAAAGGATTTACGGCTGGTGGGAAAGATGTTTACGGCTGTCGGGAAAGAGGTTTATGGCTGCCGGGAAAGATGTTGCAGCCGTCGGAAAAAGGATTTACGGCCGGCAGGAAAGAGGTTTACAGCTACCCAGAAAGATGTTGCAGCCGTCGGAAAATTTATTTAAAAAAAGAAAATATGGTGCGGGAAGGCACAGGGAAACGACTCCCATTCGAAAAACCCAATCTGGTCTTACCCCTGGGCACTTCCCTGCAATCTTTTAGAAAAACAACAACAAACGAGAAGATCAAATGCAAAACGAAAAAACGATATAATAAAATAGGAAAAAAACAATTATTTATGTAGAGTAATTCAAGCGTGATTTACAGTTTAAGGATTGACAGAGGCAAAGAGAAGTTCCTGCCCTGGTGCCAGCTGATAATCCGGGTCATCTGCAATTTGTGAAATAAATGCATCTTTTGAAATAGGCCTACGGTACAGTCATAGCCTGTGACCATTAGCGAATAATGGCACGCGGTTTTCATCAATGGTCACCAGGTGGATAGTGCCGTTGTCAAATACCCTGTCAACCAAGTACGGGCCTAGCCACCTTGTGCGTAGTTTACCTTTAAAATCTCTTTTGAATCTGGAATCGTATAGTAATGCCCATTCCCCCTCACATAAGACCTTCTTTTTAATGAATCGGTCATGCCAATTGGATCTCTGTTGCTGAATTAACATAGTTTGGTCTACTGCAGCTAACCAATTCTCGTCCAGTTCATTCAGTTGGTTTAATCTTCTCTTTTGGGATTTAGTTACATCCAGATTCACTTCGGTGGCTATCTTCAGGGTTTTGATTTCAAATTCAATTGGAAAGATGACACTTTTTCCATACACTAAATCATAAGGAGAGAAACCTGTGGTGTTACGCCAAGTCGTGTGATATGCCCACAGTGCTACCGGAAGCCTGTCAACCCAATCTCTTCAATGGCTCTTAACTGTCTTGGTAAGGATAGCTTCGATAACTTTATTAGTGCTTTCCACCTGGCCATTGGCTTGGGGGTGGTAAGGTGAAACCACTCTATGCTGAACATGATACTTTCATAGTAGGGATTCAAATTTATGCGACATAAATTGCGGTCCCCCATCGGTAACTACTTCCTTAGGTACCCCAAAATGGGTAAAGATTTCACTGTATAGAAAATCAATCACAGCCTGGTCGTTAGCCTTAGCCAGGGCTACAGCTTCTACCCACTTGGTCATATAATCGGTACAGACTAGAATGTAGGCTTTCTGTCTGAAATGAGGGCTGATAGGGCCAACGAAATCCAGAGCCCATCTATCAAATGGTTCAACTATTGCTTAAGGTTGTAGAGGCATCTGATCTGTTCTATTGGGTTGGCCCATCCTTTGGCAACTGTCACAGGACTGAACATACCTTTTAGCATCCCTAAAAAGAGTTGGCCAATAGTGGCCCATCCTCAGTTCTTTGTGCCCCGTTCTTCTGTCTGCAAAGTGTCCCCCACAAGGTACATCATGACAGGATTTCAGTATATGAAAGATTTCATCTTCCCTTACACATCTTCTAATCTCAAGATTAGGTCCTGTGTAGAAGAGATGACCGTTTACCCAACAATACCTGGAACTTTGTTGGATGATTTTTCTCTTTTCTCGTTTAGACATATGTGGCGGGAGCTTTCCTGCAACCAAATAATTAGCGACATCTGCATACTAAGGGGAATGAGCTGAAAGTACGAATAGATGTTCATCTAGAAAAGAGTCCTCAACAGGCAAACTATCATCACTGTTAGTGAAACGAGATAAAAAATTAGCGACAACATTTTCTTTCCCAGGTTTATCTATGATAGTAATATCAAATTCCTATAATAATAAGAGCCACCTGGTCACTCTAGCATTAGTGACTGGTTTGTTCATCAAATACTTAATGGCAGAGTGGTCAGTGTGCACAAATGTAGGATACCCAGTAATGTAATGTCGAAATTTATTAATGGAGTAAACGATAGCTAAGAATTCTTTTTCAGTGACAGTATAATTAAGTTCAGCAGGGGCTAAGTTTTTACTAACATAATAAATTGCATAAGGTACTTGACCATCCTGCTGTCCTAAAACTGCTCCAATGGCAGTATCAGAAGCATCTGAAGAAATATGAAAGGGTAGGGTCCAATCAGGTCCTCTTAAGATAGGAGTTGTGGACAGCTTTTCCTTAAGCTTATCAAACACTGTCTGGCATGCTTTACTCCAAACAAACTGCACATCCTTCATTAACAGAGAAAACAAAGGAGAAGCAAGTTTAGAAAAATTTTCTATAAATCTTCGGTAGTATCCAGCATGCCCCAGGAAACTTCGCACCTCTTTTTGAGTTGCAGGGGTAGGTATATTTTTTATCACCTTAATTTTTGAGGGGTCCACCTGAATGCCATTGACAGAGATGAAATGCCCCAATACTACCCCTTCACTCATCATCATATGGCACTTTTCAGTGCTTAATGAGAGCTAGGTTTGCTCATAGCGAGTTAAAACCTTCTTTAAATTTTTCAATGCTTCCTCAAAATTCCTGCCATAAGGAGTAAAATCATCCATAAATATTTCCATACTATCATTAACTAACTCAGAAAATATGCCAATTACAGCTCTTTGAAATGTTGCTGGTGCATTACATAAACCAAAGGGAAGCACTCTATAGGCAAATGCTCCCCATGGACAAGTGAAGGTAGTTTTATCCTGGTCCTCAGGAGAAATCTGAATCTGATTGTATCCACTAAACCCATCCAGGAAGGAGAAGAACTTCTTCCTTGAGAGGGTGTCGAGTACTTGGTCAATAAAGGGCAAAGGGAAGTGATCCTTTTGTGTGGCTTTGTTCAGCTCCCTATAGTCAACACAAACTCTCCATTTACCATTTTTCTTGGGTACAATTACGAGCGGGGAAACCCACTCGCTATCTAAAATAAGATATATAAATCCCGCTTCCAAGAGTTTCTGAATTTCTTCCTTCACTATGTCCCTCGGATTGGGGTTCATTCACCGTTGAGGCTGGCACACAAGCCGGGAGTCGTTTTTAATATAAATATGATGGGTGCACAGATTAGAGGGAATACCTCTCATATCTGTATACTCCTAGGTGAACGCTCCCTTGTGTTCTTTCAAGAGGCTGATCAGGTGCTTCTGTTCATCTAAGGAGAGATTAGGATTAATATTCAAGGTTTTTCCAAACTCTACCTCAACAGGAATACTTTTCGAGTTTTTCAACACTGGGATTATGTGTGTGTCACCGACTAGTGTTTCTTCTGTGATATTTTCTTGTTCTTCCTTGCCCAGAGTAATGTTTAGGATTTGATAAAAAATTTTATCGACCGAAGTGGGTTCACTGATGAAATTATTAATAGCATTGTCTTCCATTTCATTCTTAAAAGTTAAGGCCTTCCCTATAGTTAATAGTGGCTGAACATCCTCCTCTTCCTCTGGCTCAATCCAAAAAGAGGTTTTAGCTTCTAGACTTGGCCGAGATGGAGGGTAAAGGGTGAGGTTCTTCATCTCGGTGCCATCATATATGGTCATAGACCTAGATCGACAGCTGATGCAAGCATCAGCTGTGGCTAACGAAAGGTCTTCCCAAGATTAATGGGTGTCCTCCTAGCTGCGACTTTGGTTGTAACACCAAGAAGTCAGCAGGATATTCCCATGAATCAACTGAGATGACGAGATCATCCAGAATTCCTTTGGGTTTAATGGTGGATCTGTCTGCCAATTCTAAAACAGTGGGGGTCGGCCTAAGATTAGTGATCCCAAGTTTCCTTACAGTCTCAATTTTTATGACATTAATCGCTGCCCCTAAATCTACTAGTACGTTGGGTATCTGTGTATGCCCTATCTGCATAGTGACAGTGGGATTTCCAGGGTCGTCATACTTAGTCACTAGGGTTTTTCTTGTTATCAATGCAGATAATTTCCCTATGACGTGAACAGTGGGAGGGTCCCTGGGCTTCCTTCCTGGTTTCTTGGTGCACACGTCCCGAACAGTTCTAGCATAACTAGGTACATCTTGAAGAGCTTGAAGGAGGGGGATTTTGACATAAAGATTATTTAACTCTCCGAGGAGGTTAAATTGAGGTTGCCCCCCTGCCCTTGGTAGCATCAATCTCTCAGGGTATGGTGGTTGCCTAATCAGCTGGGTAGGCTGTGTATTACCAGATTTATCATTTTGTGTTTCAGCCGTCCCGTCTATGGGATGTTCAGCATCTTCAATAATAGGAATTGTATTGGATGGATGCTGTGGACTCACCCCTTCCTCATGCACAGAAGGTGAAGCATCTTCTGTAATTACAGGTTCTATTACTTTCCCTGATCGTAAACAAATATCGTTGCAAGGTACAGGGGAAAGGGAGTAGGCCAGCATGTTGACAGTCTCCAATTGATGGACTATTTTATTATTTGGGTTGGGATTAGGTTGAGCAGGCAGCTGAGGTCGTATTGGTACATTAGGGACATAATTTTTCCGCAGTTGCAGCTGCGACTGCTGATGAGGGTATTGAGGATATTGAGGATATTGAGGAGAGTATGCCGACTGTTGCAGTGGAGGTGGTTGAGGAAACTGGTTCCCTGGATGGAAATTCCTCCATCCAGGAGACCACGAAGTAGGTTGGTGTGGTGGCTGTGTCTAAGGATTCCATGAGTTATAATTTTGTATTGCAGGTTGCGAAGGGTTCCACTGAGCAAAATTTGAAGGGAACTGTGTATTCATATTTTGCATATTATTCCAATTGCTCATACTATTCAAAAATGGAAACGAGTCTGGGGACATACCTTGATTTCGAGGCTTCCAAGGTTTCTTTTGTGCAATGAAGTAGGCCAATTCCACCTCTGGAGTTGATTCCTGTAGGACAGCCTTCACTTGGGGAAGTGAGGGACATTCTTTCATGTCATGGTTTAGTTTGCACAGCTGACACACCTCTACTTTATCAAGCGGGCACTCCCTCAGAGGATGGTTATTTCTACATCGAGGACAGAACACATCGAGTGTGAGGTCCTCCACTGCCTGTTTTTGTTTCACCTTCAGGACGTCGATCTCCGAGGAGATAGAGCTCATCATTTCTATTTTAAAGTTTTCAAGGAGATTTCCTATCTCTGCACGGGTAGCTCCTCCATTAGATGACTTCTGAGTCCTATGAAAAACATCACGTTCTAGCTTATCCCGTTTGTCTCGTCTGTTGTTCCTGGAAGATCCCCTGGAGTACCTCTTACATAATTCCACAATCTTCCCAAAAGATTCCTTGGAGATATCTCCCTTTCCTAACAGGTTTAACATATCTAAGAAATCATCCCTAATCCCACGAAGCAGGATTATCTTGAGCACATCCAACCCCATGTTCGTCTGCCCAACTCTTTGCACATTGTATAAAAGCCTTCCTACAAAATCCTCCAAACTCTCGTCCTCCTTTTGCACCATTTTGAACAATTCTTCTCTTTTGTCCTTGGTATTGCAATATTCCTGATATTTCTCCAGGAACACCTGTTTCATTTTGTCCCAATTAGCAACAGTTTCTCCCCCCAGGCTCATGAACCAGCGTAGTGCGTTGTCCTTCAGGGTGGCAGGGAAGAGTTTTAGCTTTTGTGCATCGGTGACGTAATCATAACTATGACAGAGGATATTGAACTTGAAAAGGAATTTGTCTGGATCTTCTACCTCTCTTCCATGGAAGCGAGGAAACACCAATGGTGAGATATTTTTCATAGGGGTTGTCCCCTCTGGCTGCTGAATTAGGAATTGCAGTGTAACCATCGTTCCTTCAGGCAGGGAGTGATTTTCATGATGATAGTTTTCCCCCATTGCCTCTTCCTCATCGGATTTGTGTCTGTTGCTCATCTCCTCTTTAGTTTTCTCCTCCTCGTTCGTTCCTGGGTTCTTTTCTTCGTTCTTTTCCTTGCTCTTTTCTTCATTATTTTCTTCGTTCCTCCACTTATTAGTAATATTTTGGTGGAACTACATCCACTCTTCTTTAGTTACAACCTTCCCGTAAATGTGGTAGACCGGGCCTCTACCAGCAGGTCCCGTTGTAACAGCTGTGTCCTTTTCTGCAGGGATATTTGAGGAAGTCGCGACTGCTCATGTATTCTCCACTATGGATGCTAATGCTGGCACCCCAGGATTGGAAGGGTCTCTTCTGATAGGAGTCTCCTGATGGCGAGCCCTGGTGAATGAATCAGTTCTGTCAACAAGATTGTCAATGAATGTTCTTCTGCCCAATTGTGGACCTTGACCGCGACCCAAGCCACCTGCACTGTTAGTATTTTGTGTAGTTTTGGGAGTTGAAAGCTGATCACGCTTTACCCTTCTCATATTCATGCAACCCAAATCATTATAGCGAAAGAAATGGAAAATACTGACTAGAAACAATTACAAAATGCAACTGCTGATGGTGTTTAATCTTTATCCTTCCCCGGCAATGGCGCCAAAATGTCGAGCACCCTATATGCAAGTAGATTACTACCAACGCATAGAGGATGTGATATTTATTGTCAACCCAGGAAATTCTTGTAATTCAAAGGATAAAATGCACAGTATATGCTTAAACACAAAGTCACTGCAATTGAACACTACTGCCCATCCCAAGAATCTGTGTAATCCCATTTATCTTCTAAATACTACAATCTCAATTACTTTCTGCCATGCATTAAAGGAAGATAACATGAAATTCAAATTACAATTGCAGATGAAAGGAAATCCTATTCGCATTCCTGACCAAGTAATTCACCTATTCAATCTGATTACTCTGGAAAGCCACAAGCATAAATTGAATATTAATCTAGGAATTCAATTGCAGAAGATTGAGTTTAGCTACTCTAAGAATTTGAAATGCAGGAATGAAATTCAACAATCATAACGGTAAAGACAAGTTGTAAAGATTCATGGGACAATGACTAAGACTGCAGGATGAACATAGCTGTGTACAACTACCACACAAATTGCATGAAAAATAATTATCCACTCAGTTGAATGTCACCTTATACACTCTAGAGCTCCAATGAATGTAACCACACTGTCAATCCACACTCACTACAGCTTCTTGCGAAAGAAATAGAATTAACAAGACATCACACAACAGATGAATTAAAAAGTCCTAATTTAACACAGCAATCTCTATGGAAGGCGGGCCCATCCTTCACATAGAGATGCTGGTTGAACACGCATGAGACTCTTAGATCAGAAGTAATTCCTTGTATTAAAAAGAATAGAGTAATTACACAATTCTCCCTCTCAGCTAATACAACAGATGAATTATATGTTCTGTAACCCCTGGGTCGAGACAATTCTCTATATTTATACATGTGGATTGTAACATCTGATCCTATTATGGGGCATCCATGAATATCTATGATCTTCAGGTGCCCTAAATAACACTAGCTATTACAAACGTGGCATGGTAAGGAAATAGAAGGCACGGGAAAGCTGTTAATCGCCCCAGGAGTAGAGATATTTTCCAATCACAACTGCACCTGAGTAGCAATGTACTAAGGACCTCCACATATGGCGCATTCTATTACAGCTACCTTGTCACAACGCTGTCCAGGATATCACATTAGAACCGTGTGCCTTAGATGTCAATAGGATGGTTGAATATCAGCTTGAGTAGTAAATATCCATCCTTTTCGTGACTTGTTCAGCCCAATCTTCCTGCAGTCCACTTGTCTCAAAATCCCTTTATAAACTATAACATGTTAGCACAATTGAGAGATACACAACTTCAATTATCACAATCATAAGTATTAATAAGATAAAGCAATGACCAAACATACATTGGTAGTTTGAGGAGTAAAGTGGAAATAACATGTCTGATTGGCATGCTAAATGAGGTAGGATAGGGGAAGAAAAGGTGATTAAGGGTGGTTAAAAGGGGCCATTTCTGGGCTCAATAATATGGAGTGAACCATTTGGACTCTGATATTTATTGAGACATCCTAAGTTATCTAGCCAGTTAGGTACAGTCCCATCCAGTTGGTAGATTCGAATTCCTCCCTAATGGACTCAAATTCTTCCTTATGCAAACTATTGTAACACTGAATTTTATGAATGACAATGATATTGTAATTATTTGAGCTATACTCATCTGTTTCCTTTGTAGTTTGATTTGTTCAGTGTGTATATTCATTCTCCTTTTACTACATCAATAATATTTGACTCATTGCTTGAATATATAAATGGCACAACAATTTTAACATGGTATCAGAGCCATCTCAAGCAGGCTTCATGTTTGTCTCTCTCCATTGAACATCATAAGCAGCTGGGTTTCCATAGAAGTCCTGCAAAGAGTGCCTTGCTTCCTCTGAATTTATTCAGAGTGGTGGTGCGGGCGTGACAAACCCTAAAAACATTTTCATGTTGAGAGGGAAGGCATGATTCTAACATAGTTCGAATGTTTTAGTGTTTTGCAGTGAAAATCCACGGGTGCTATGTAGCTTGTGTGAAGATTTGTGTTTTTCCAGTAGGAGAATTACGGATTCTCTACCTTATACTCCTTGGATGCTTACACCCTTCAATTATATTGATTGGAGGGTAGATATGCAGGTTTCCTTGGGTAATTAGGGATACTTCATGGTAATACTTGGAAGGTAGGTTTAGCCCCATCATCTAGTTGAGAAGAACAAGTTTCTAAACCACTTAGATGAAGCTTTCAGTTATCTCTACACTCGTATATTTAGAGATCTCCTCTTCCACCTTGAAGGTTTGAGGACACCTAGAGAAGCATGGGAGAAGCTTGAATACTTGTTTGGAAAACAAGATGAGCTTCAGGGACACCTCCTGTAGAATGAGATGGAAGCCTTACATCCCAGCAATTTCGAAACAGTAGAGAAATTCTTTACAAAATTCAAGTCTCTTTCACTTCAATGCAGACATTGTGGAATAGAAGAAAAGGACGACAAAAATGTGCTTTCCATTCTCATCAAAATCAGCCCAGAGTATTCTTTATTTGTATCAATCTTCCATTTGAAAAGGGATTTCTTTCTGGATTGGAAAATTCCTTTTCTGAGTCCTTAATTAAGGAGCAAGAGAAGTTGATTCAAATGGGAGTCATCAAGACCTCCAAAGATCAAGCTCTCCTAGTGACAGACTCTTCCAAAGTGAAAAACAAATGGAAATCAAAGAAGAAGGAGCCTAAAGAAGTTGATTCTAAGCCTAAAGAGAATCATATGACCTCTAAAGGAGCCTTCGGCTCTAAGAAAAAGAAGAAGTTTGAAAATAAAAAGTGTTCCTATTGTATGAGAGGTTTTCATCTAGAAGACTCGTGCATGAAGAAGACCCTCGACTAGTTGAAATGTCAATGTGTACAGAACAATGTTTCCCTTACACAGGGTGTAGAGATGTTTGATGATGAATAGAAGAATGAAGAAGATGAGAGATTCTTGCATGCAAGCCTCACTTTGTCGAAGGATTATTTGACAGATTCTAGAGTATCCAACCACATGGTTGCTTCTAGGAAATCCTTCATCACTTTCCCTCTATCAGGAGGACCTAGCCATCATATGGGAGATGAATCTAAACTCCCAGATGTTGAGAGAGGTTGATATAAAATATAGCATTATGAGTTCATGCCCTCTCTTATAGAAAAGAAAATTGTTAAAGATGAAGAAGAAGCAGAATTTTCCCTACAATCAGTTCAAATTGAAGAAAGTCTCCTTGGAGTGACTCCTTCTCCTGCTGCTCCTGAAGTGTATGAGATATTTGATATCTCATCTCCTCACATGTCTAATCTATAAGAAGACATTTGAATCTCTGTTTTTGAAGAAAAAATCTCCTTCTATTCTTTGCAAAAATTCTCCATTGATTCTTTGAATTTTGTGCATAGTTTACCGATGATTGTTTTAAAAAAGAAAAGGAATTTGATTTCTCTATATTTAATGATTTTGCTGGTGTGCAGATAAGTAATACCATGGATAGTATGGAAATAATATAAGACTATAGGAGTGATATATTCACTCTAATTAATCTATAAATTCCAGTAAATTCCTACAGGATTGAATGCACCAAAAATAAAAAAAATTTAAGAAGGAGAAAATTGTGCATCTACCATCTCGATGGAGCATAGTTTTGGATCTGATATGAACCTATTTGGATCTGATTTATTTTCTTATATGATAATATTTGGTTCAAATTTTAATATTCAAGAGATTACAGTATTGCTTGTAACTGGTTTCATCAATTTTGGTGTGACAAATCAAGCACCGCAAGTCTTTTTCAATTTTGTTGTTGAGGATTCGATGTTATTTCTCTCTTATGAGTTTGATGATATCATATTTTGTGAATAATTGGTTATTTATGAAGCTATATCATATTATGGATCTCAATCATTCGCTCTCCATAGTCCCAGGGATTCTCTACCTATCTATTTGATCACATGTTCATCTCCTCACAGAACTAGTAAAGTTGGAGACATTCTGCATCCGCTTGGACCCTTGCTAATAACACTTGGGGGATTTTACCTCACATGGATTGATGTTCAAGGCTTCCATATATAATTTTCTTGGGTGTTCCTCACATGGTTCGAATTCTCAAGAAATTTTGATTTCTCATCAGTGGATTTCAACTGCTGTACATGGGTCCAGTTTTCACAGTGCAGTTGTTTATATTTCTGATTCAGTTGAGTACATTATTATTCTTCCAAAGAGGAAGATTCATCCAGAAATAATCACTTTGTTTGGATTCAAAGGTTCACATGCATAGATTCAGGATGCTGCTGCACAAAAAAACCAGAATATTGCATTACTGCTGCAAATTACAGCACAAGATTTTGCAAGTTTTAACTTGTATTTCCTGATTTCTGCTTATCTTGAGGGGGAGTTTTTCCCATGAGGTTTTCCCCTATTTCCTTAGTTATATTAAGTAGAATTATGTCTTTTAGATTCTATATGGGTGACTCATTGCCTTGTTTCTAGGGCCCACAGTTGTCCAAGTTAGGATTCAGGGGGTGTGTTAGGATTATTAAGCCTCCCTTGACCAAACTCTCTATTAGATTAATTTATCCTAACTTAGGAGTCTTAATTAATTAATTAAGTACTCTAGTACCATTGGGTCCACATGGCCTAATGGGGCCACTTGTACTACTTACTAGAGTGTGGGGAACACTGCTAAAGGCTATCTTCCACTGACTGCACTTGCATGCATCAGATTAGGTCCCTCCTAGGTCAATCTCTACATTTTATGAGCCATTGGGACTCTTGTCACTAACCTCCTTTGGTCAGCTGGAGTTGGAACTAGTTAAGCTTAGTTAATTTCCAGTTACATTCAGTTAGATCACAATCAATTCAGTTAGAGCTAGTTGTGCATGGATGCATGTGGATTTGGCTCCTTTGCTCACCTACCACTTCAATTAGACTGAGTTAGCTATTTATTATTGATTGTGTGAGTTTTTTAAACATCTAGAGTTAACCATTTGGACTCCAATATTGATTGAGACATCTTGAGTAAGCTAGTCATTTAGGCACAATCACATCCAATTGGTAGATTTGAATTCCTACCTAATGGATTCAAAATCTTCCTTATGTAAACTATTGTAACACCAGATTTTATTAATGACAATGATACTGTAATTATCTGAGATATACTCATCTGTTTCCTGTGTGGTTTGATTTGTTCAGTGTGTATCTTCATTCTCTTTTTAATGCATCAATAATATTTGACTAATTGCTTGAAGATCTAAATGGCACAACAATTTTAACAATTAAAAGGGTAACCTTGTTCCAAACAAAACCTTAAGGTTGATGTAACTTAATTCATGTATTTCACATGTTTTATCCTAGCAACAAGGACTATGGAAAGGTTAAAATATTTTTCTTATGATTCTCTAGGAGAAAAGGGTTCTTTATAGTTGGCTTCGGATTTAGATTACCCTTTTCTGGATAGGGTTTAAACTTAGCTTTTACCTTTACCATTATTTACTTGTTCTTGATCTGTGTGACAAATTTGGGAGGTTGATTCGGCTCTCATGGTGTCACCATCGTATGCGTTTAGTTCATCATGACCTCTTTACACCTGAGAAGTTGTTCAGTTTAAAAATTGGTTTTTCTTTTTGCAATGATCATGGTGTATGAAAGTCTAGATGAAAATGAGATTGGAAACATACATACAAAGTTGTTACGATGCTCGGAATTAGGTGGTTACAGGTTAAGCTTTTCTTCCAGCTATACTATAATGAAGAAACTGGTAGTTTGATTCGCACAAATAGATTTTGTTGGGTTTATACTTATCATACAAACATGAGAAGCTACATACTTTCATTGTTTACAATGTTCTTTTCCATGTTCATTGTTTTTTTTTCAACACCCATAACATTTTTTGTTTTGATAAACAGGTATTACCAACAGCAATAGCCCGAATCCTAAAGGGACCCTCTCCTGTCAAGTCGAGACCTGTTCGAACATTTTTCTATGATGGGTTTGTAAGTCTAAGTTTGTCTTTTAGTCAGCTATGTAGCATTGGATTTAATAAGTTTCCCGGGGTTTAACGTACTGTCGAAAATATGGAAAAGAAACAGAGAATGGGATTTTTGGTATGGCTCATTTGGCCTTTACGAGTTTGAATTTTTAGAGATGGGAATTCCTAGGTTTGTTTAAAATACATGAAGAGTTTTTCTTAAATATAAAAGGAATGGTGTACCATCTAGTTACTCTTAGGGTTTCAAATTCTTTTATTTAAAAAAAAAATATGGTGGTTAAGTGGAAATTTTTTGGTTAAATGATCTCAATGTTGACTACTTAATGACTACGAGGAGAGAAAAACCTTGTAAAATTATTTTCGCTTTTAACATTGTTGTGTTTCAGGTTGTATCTGTAATATATCAGTTTTTGGATTATATGTATGGCTGTATATTGATACTGATATGAATTTTGGATTTAATTTCTACTAAAAATTAGCATCCAACTAATATAGTCTATGTAAATTGTAATTCTTAACTACAGGTTTATTATTTGTTCTTCGTGATAAGGTTTTCCATTCCTACTCTGTTATCGATATCTAGGTTTTAAAGAAACGTTATAGGGTTTTAATCATAGTTAAAAGATACACTTCTATACATATATTACAGCCAAGGTTAATTTTTCCATAACTAAGTTTTACACTTCTATTTATGTTATCGAAGTCTGTAAATTAAGGAATACTATTATGGTTTGTCTAGGGTTTTGTTTGCATTCAAGAATTACATCTCTATTTATATCTTTCAGCCATATTTATTTTTATTAGTAGCTAACTAAGGATTAATCAAAAGAAAGAATGTTAACCATTTCCAGGTCTATAACAAATTAAATCTCTTCAAGGTTTACATAGTATTATTATAAATAAATGGTTAAAAAATTCAATAATTCTTGCCATAATACTCATATAAAAATAGAATTAAGAACATAACTTATTTGTAATAAACAAGATTCTGGTTAACTAGAATACATATATGTTTCCAATATGGGAAAAATGAAAGCTAGCAATCATGCACCACCCCGCCTTAGGAACCTCGAAACTTACTAGTCTGCAAGCGTTCCACCTCCTTGCACAATGTCTTGAGTTTCAATCTAACTTTCCATAGCTCCAAGTTTTTACCAAATTAAATAGAGAGAATTAACTATTTTCAGAACCTAACACCTCAATGTGCTCACTGAGAGTTCTTTCTCTGAGCCTAACGCCTTTCAAATGCTCTCTGACAACTCTATACTTTACTTCTTAAATCACATAGAGCCTACACCCCATGGTGGTCACTTACATCTTTAATAATAGAGTAGGAATGAAAAATCCTATCACAGAGACCAAATAATAAACAAGTAGTTAGAAATTACAATTTACACAGACTATATTAGCTGGATGCTAATTTTCACTAGAAATTAAATCCAAAATTCATATCAGTATTAGTATACAACCATACTTATAACCCAAAAACTGATATATTACACATACAAGCCGAAACACAACAATGTTACAAGTAAAAATAATTTTACAAGGTTTTTCTGTCCTCGCAGCCATTAAGTAGTCAAAATAGAGATAATTTAACCAAAAAATTTCCACTTAACCACCGTATTTCGTTTAAAAAAAAGAATTTGAATCCCTAAGAGTAACTAGATGAAACGCCATTCCTTTTATATTTAAGAAAAACTCTTCATGTAGGTTAAACGAACCTAGGAATTCCCAGCTCTGAAACTTCAAACTCGTAAAGGCCAAATGAGCCATACCGAAAACCCCATTCTCTATTTCTTTTCCATATTTTCGATAGTACATTAAACCCAAATAAAATTCTTCACTCCAATGCTACAGAGTTGACTAAAAGACAAACCGAGAGTTACAAACCCATCTTAGGAGAATATTTGAATGGGTCTCGGCTTGACACATGAGGGTCCCTTTAGGATTCGGGCTATTGATGTTGGTAATACCTGTTTATCAAAACAAGAAAATGTTATGGGAGTTGAAAAAAAAGAATGAACATGGAAAACAATATTGTAATGATGTAAAGTCTATAGCTACTCATACAGGTCTATATGATAAGACTAAACCCAACAGAATCTAGCTATGCGAATGAACCTACTACTTTCTTCATTATAATATAGCTGGAAGAAAAGATTGACTTGTAACCACCTAATTCCGATCATCATAGCAACTTTGTATGATTGTTACCAATCTCATTTTTCACAGCTATAAGTTTTCACCAGATTAAATAGAGCGAATTGACTATTTTCAAAACCTACCACCTCAATGTGCTCACTGCAGTTCTTTCTCTAAGCCTAACATCTTTCAGATGCTCTCCAACAACTCTGTACTTTACTTCTTAAATCACATAGAGCCTACACCCCATGGTGGTCACTGATAGCTCTCTGTTTTTTTGTTTCCTTCTACATGTCTCTTTTTTCCTTTCCTAGGGATTTTTAATAGTAATAACTAATGCTCTCTATTTATCAACCACTTGTCTTCGTAAAGATAGCTGAGGATTTAGTTATTGATCTAAACTCAAGTTTCTATCAATTAACTGCATGAGTGCTTAACTTTAGTATTTGGATTTTCATATTCAAAATAAAACATAAACTTTTATAAAATTATTAATTTGTCTCATAACTAAAACTTAAAGTATAGTTAATTTAAAAATGTTACCAAAGGTATGACAACTTGACAAT
>LPNX010781436.1:19788-42500 GCA_001517045.1 Pseudotsuga menziesii | reverse complement strand
AATGATGTTGAGATGTTTTCCCAATTATTATTAGATAATGGCACTAAGTACATTTGGAATTTTGTCTTTTGTAATTAAATTTTACCACCGTTTACAACTGTTGTGATCACAATATTTCATGCTGACATGCTTCTCAATATCCAACAATTATTTGACTATTATTTTTATATTAATTTATGCAGTGCATCCTCACTCAATCCAACAATTCTTACTATTTATTTTTAAATTTATACAATTCAACTAGATAACACAATTCAGTTGACAATTGGATGACACAAGGAAAGTTACCAAACACCTTGAGCTATTATTTACACAACTATTTGCAACTTTTTAAACCATCATTTATTCTTAATTCTTAGCTTACCCTTAGCATAAGCAATTGGAAAAATATGACGAAATGAACATACCCATCACTGACCAAAATGTCAAAGTCAGAAAAACATGGGCAGGTATACATACATGAGAACAAGTTGCTCTTGTGGATTTGTAGTGCTCTCGTTACTTTGTATGTTTTCAATAAATATTATGCAGTGTAGCATTAAAATAATTTAATGATTTGGTTGTTGCAAAGATCTAAACATTTGGATCGTTAGTTGTATTAGATTTAAAAGTTCAGAATCCAGCAGCCATAATGTTAAATGTTGTACTGTAGGAATTCAATAAGTATCCAGTTATACAACATTTAATGTTGTGGCTACAAGGATCCGAACCATTGGATTGACTGTTGGATCAGATCCAATGGTTTAGATCCACGTAATTACATTAAATATATTCGGAAGTGCTTATTGAATGCAGATTCTATGACATTTCCATTTATTGACTAGATTTTTGTGATGTATAATCTCTGAACATGTATTTGGATAGCCATTTACATAACGATTTATCTAAACAGGGGACGATTTTCGCGCTATTTCCCCCTTTTTCTAGTTGGTTTTTACCAGCTTCTGGACATGAATCTTCATGGAATTTTCAAAATGCCCAAAAATACTGTCAAATATTACATAGTGCAGGTATTGAGGGGTTTTTGTGTCACGTTATTTCATTTGTGCTCTTAAAATCCCCCAACAAACAACATAAATTATATATTTCGTGAGTTAAATTCACCAGATTCTGGTGGAAAATCAACCTTAAAGTCAGAATTGTCCCTTAATTAGATGGCTCTTTTACATAATCCTAGCATCTATTGCTATCCCAAAATTGAAATTGCAAATATTTAATAAACAACAAGCACTAAGCATTTGATAAGCAATGCAACATTTATTGTTGGTGCTACAAAAATTTCAACCCTATTTTATTGTTACATCCAATGGTTCAAATCCCTACAACCCTATTTTATTTTTTTAAAGCGGTTATGAATTTCTGATACTCAAGTTCCAGGATATCATGCACAAGGATTATCATGCAATCCTTTAAATAATATTTGCTTTATGTTGGAATGATTAGGCACATAAATTCAATTTTTAAAGCACAAATATCCATCCGTATCAATCTGATACATATTATCCTCAACATTATCAGATTCATGGATGCATTTTTCCATCAGTTTCATATATTTAGAAATCACTACTTGATATTGTTTTCAATATATTTTTGAATTACGACTCATATCCATTAATCTATAAATTGTGAAATTCATGTTCTTTTCGACTCAATGCATATGCTACTATGTTTTATTTCCTTTTTATATATCTAATTTCAAAATCATACTCGCTCAAAAATGCAATACATCTGGATTGTTGTGCGTTCAATGTTTTTTGATCAAACATGTATTTTAGTCTGATATTGCTGGTTAACAACAAAAATATATTTCCCACCAAATAATGTCGCCAAATATTAAGGGCATGGATGATAGCTTCCATTTCCATATCATGTATCACATAATTTTTTTCATGTTCCTTCAGATTTCTAAATTCATAGTAGATTATGTGACCCTTTTAAGTTAAAACCCTTCCCAAACTTTCTTTACTTGCATCAATACATACTCTAAAATCTTTACTTGGATCAAATATTTTTAATGTGGGTGTTGTTGTCAGCAAATGTTTTAATTTATCAAAACTTTCTTGACATTGTTGACTCCATACAAATCGAACACTTTTCTTTTGGAGGTTGTTATAGGGTGGGATATTCTGGAAATTTTTTCTATAAACTATGATAATATCCTATCAACCCCATGAAGGATCTGATGTCATGCACATCCTTCGATACTAGCCATTCTAAAATTCCCTTGACCTTAGTAGGATCAACTGCACATCCTTTTGTGAAATTGCATGCCCCAAATACTGAAATTCTCTCTTATAAGATTCACATTTACAAATTTTTGCATATAGTTGATGTTATCTCAAAATTTTCATAAATGTTCATCATGTTCATCCTCATTCTTTGAATATATTAAAATGTCATTAACGAACACTAATACAAATTTAACCAAAAAATTACTTAGTACATTGTTCAACATATTCATGAATGTTTCAGGGAAACAGTCATGCCAAAAGGGTATCACCACAAAATCATAATGTCCATATCATGTTCGAAAAGCATCTTTGTGAATATCTTCTTCTCTAACCCATAACTGATGATAACCAGACCTAAGATCAATTTTTTAGACAACTTTGGCTCCACCAATCTAATCAAATAGATCATAAATTATAGGTAATGGGTATTTGTTTTTAATTGTCATATTATTAATTGTATGTAATTGATGCACATTCTGACATTTCCATGTTTCTTTTTAACAAACAAGATCGGTGCTCCCCAAGGTGATACACTGGGCTGAATATATTTCTTTTCTAGTAATTCTTGTAATTGTATTCTTAGTTCTATCAGTTCTGGAATACTCATATGATAAGGATCTCTTGATATAGGTGCGGATATAGGCATTAAATATATAGTAAAGTCTAAATCTCTCTTAGGAGGCAAGCCTGGTATTTCTTTTGTAAAGACATTGAAATTCATTAAGAAGAGGGAATTGTTCCAAGGTTGTTTTTTACTTTTCAATTTCATCTTCCACAATTTTAACGGCATAACTTGGCATCTTTTCTGTTGGAGACATTTACCCACCATGCACACTTAATTTGGTCAATTTTGCCTTATTAAACCACTATCCTAAGTTTTATTGACTTAATTGACATTAGAGGAGCATTGTATGACATTATCATGAGCACACCCATGCCTGCATTTAGTCAAGGAGGCCAACTAAGCCTTCTCCTTCATTTGGGGAGGCCAACTGGAGCACTCCGAGAGTGATCTGAGTGTCATAAATGCACCTAATTGATAACTGATGGTTACAATCAGTTAAGTTAAGTGGTGAAGGTGCCTCCATTCATTATTTAATTATTTTTAATGATTATTTATGAACTGGAGCTAACACAGGAACCTACAACCACTTGTGATGACCGGTTGACTTAAGTTAACCTCATCGGGGTTCATTGTGTTGATGTAATTGTAACTTCAGAATGTATTCACTTGTATTTATTATCTATTGTAACCCGATGTTCATTCTGGGATGTATTGTAATGTACTTGAGTCATGTCATACCCTGATGTTTATTCCGGGAAGTCTCTATAATGAGAAAGTCATGTCAAGTCATTGTGGGTAACCCTCCTATTGGTTAAGGGTTAAAGTCCCCACAGTTGTGGGGCCTTAGGGTTATTAGACTATCCTAGTGAAGTTGACCCTAGGTGAGTAATTGTAAGTTGTGGAAATATTCCCCACCATTGTGTTAAGGATAAACCTCCTTGTTGGTTGGAGGAGGCAAAGTCCCCACAAGTTGTGGGGCACTAGGGTTAATAGACACTCCTAGAGATGTCGGCTCTAGTAAGTAATTATTAAGTGAGGCTGACATGATGGAGTGGGTTCCAAGTGAACGGAAGAATATAAATAGAGAGTGAGTCTCTCTATTTAGGACACACACACTCACTCATTGGGGCGCATGAGTGAGAAAAAAGAAGCTCTCTCAGTGTGAGAGAGAGAGTCTGCTGCTGTTGGGAGATCATCTTACTGTTTTCCAGTTTTACCTTTGGTGCTGCCTCTAGCTCTGAGGAATTTGCGAGGTTTTCTCCTTTATGGTTTCCCTGAGAGAAATTCTTTGTGTCTCTTATCTCTTGTGTTGTGCTTGTGTTTTATTGTTGTGCATGTTATTCTCTTAGTTAAAGATCCTAAGATCATAATGGTAGCTTGAATGATAAAAATATAACATGGTATTAGAGCTAACCTGAGAAGAAGACATTGTGCAGTTGCAGAAGCTAGGGATTCTTACTTTTTGGGTCTTTCTCCACAATCCATCAGCAAAAGTATGCTACGCTGACTCTCCATTGAAGGGCACATCTTTTTGTTGAAGCAGAATTCGATTCCGAGCATTTTCAGTTTTCGGTGCGGAAATTAGGGCTTTCTACAGAAGAGGAATTTTTGAGTGAGCTTGGCATAGGATTGATATCCTCATCAAAATTAAGGTTAGAGACCTGGATCAAGTTTTTTGGTTGGGTGAAACCTCGGGAAATTCAAACCCTAGTTTGACCCCGAGTAGAAAAACCCTAAATACCAAAAACCGCTAAGTTTTGGTACATTTGCTATATACCGATATTGGCGATGGTTCAGGAGATGAAAATTGCAAAGGATGAAGATAAAAGCCTGATTTACACTATATCCAAAATTCATCCTTATATTCACTATATTCAGGGTGATATGATCCCTCCAAGTTAGGGTTCCATCCTCTTCCAGAATTCATCCCTAAACAAGACACCTGGGGAGAATTGCTATATATTGGGATACACATCTTCAAATGAGGTTTATAAATATTTTCCAAAAAGGGCACAGAATTTAATTTCTATGGTCTAAGATTCAAACTTAGAAGATGAACCAGTGACACGTGCCAGTCTGTACAACTTCGCTGTTCTGAATAATCCTGTAACAGGTTACCTTGGAAAAAGGAGCATAAGTCCCAATTGGTGAAATAAATTCTGATGAAACCTATGGTGTTGGAACAGGGACATGCGATGATACCTCATTGAAAAATTTTAGACACATAGGAGCATTAATTTCGTAGATACCGCAAACATAGTAACAGGACTTTCTGCAGAAGAAAGTGGAAAACTAGGGCTTCCTGTTCCGGGAGCTTCCCTCCACTATTTTTAGAAAAGGAGTACATTGGAAAGATCCATTTGAAGAGATATATATTTCTATCCAATCAGATCTAGAAGATCCAAATTTTTGAAAATTAGGGTTTCTATGACAAACCTTAGATCAGCCAGCTCCGGAACCAGGATGGACACCTCAAAACGGTAAGATCTAATATTTCACTATTTTCATTTGAGGTTCTCATTTCAAAGTGATCTATTACATCAGCTTGATGACAAGCTTGGGGAAGTTGACAACTTCCAAGCCTGGAAGTATATGATCTCTCTGAAGAAAATGGATTGGACACCTACATGAGTATAGAGGTTCCAGTTCCAGAGGGAGATGAGGCTAGAATCCTTACACAAGAAGAACTTGGTTAAGGCCAAGAAGATCATTGTTGATTTAGTCATGAATCAACTTGTACTACAAGTGTCTTCCTTAAAAACACCGAAGATGTTTGATTCCTTAACCAAGCTATTTGAAGAACAGAAATCAGAATATGACCTTAAGAAACCAGTTGAAGAATGTGAAGATCCAGAATGCAGAGACCATGCAGTCATACTTTACAAGGGTCTGTCAAATCAAAGAACAACTTGTAGCGGTAAAAGAAGAAGTGAAGAATGCAATAGTGGTGATGTCCACCTTGAATGGCCTCTCAGGATCATGGGATTCATTCATTTGAGGAATGTGTGCTAGAAGGAAGTGATTACTTTCAGCAGACTCTGGGACGAAGAAGAAGATCGATTCATAAGAAGAGAAGAGAAGATGGGAGCAATTGAAGAACAAGCTCTCACCATCGAAAGAAGATCCCTCAAGCGATGAGGAATATGAAGGACTCAATTCTTGAAGAAACTCTTATCCATCTTGGGAGCTTGGATAAGAAATGATGAAGTCATGAATGAAGAAGATGATGAAGCGGAAGGATCAAGAAGGAGTCTACCCATGAAACAAATAAATATAAGTATTCAATTGTCATTTCATGATATTGTTTTTGTTATGCATTTGTTTATATTCAGCTGATGTATTATGCATGATAGAATGTTTGCATTAACGACCGTATACTACTAATATGCATGTGATGGGTTAGTAGCTCATGGTGCTATACAACTCTCCATTGCTACTTATCTAGAATGAAACCTCTTTGCTGACATATTGGATTAGTGCACAATCTCAATGTTGTCTTGGTAGAGATGGAAGGCATCTAGAAAAGTTTCCATGAGATATGGATGAATGTTGTATTGGATAAAATAGTTGCATGATCATATATTTATGCATAAGAATTTTCTAGTATGAATATTCCTTATGAAATGTTTCTAACCATACAAATGCATTTGACTTGTAGGAAAGATCACATACATAATCACCTACAAGCAAAGAAGGATGAAACTTGTTCCGAAGAACAAGTGACGACAGTTCAAGATGAAGAATAATATGACGAATGCAGTGACATCATTAATGCAGAACCTTCCAGCTATGAAGAAGTAACCAAGAAGACCAGTTCAAGAAGAATGATGTCGAAATTCACATGGCATATATACGTTTCGAGGGATTCTATCTAGCACATGAGTAAAAAAATAGGTTTTCATTGCCAAATTTGGCCAAAAAGTGTTACCCACCTTCATGGAATCACCCATTCTCACTTGGTGGGGTTGTTCATGACATCCATCCTAAGCATGTCCTCTACAATCTGGTTTACCTATTTTGTCTGCTCGTCTGTCTGTGGATGGTAAGAAGTACTAAAGTTCAACTGTGTCTCTAATCCGGAGAATAAGGATATCCAAAAGTTCTTGGTAAACTCTGTATCTCGATCTGAGATGATTGCCTTGGGTATCCTGTGCAATCTAAATATCTCCTTTAAGAAGATGTCAACAATGTGTACTGCCTTTTAGGTCGACTTCACTGGATTGAAGTGTACTGCTTTTGACGATTTGTCAACTACTACAAAGATATAATCATTTTTCTTCTTACTCTTAGGTAGAACTATGATAAAATCCATACTAATGACCTCCCACTTCCATTCTAGAATGGGTAATGGTTGTAGCAACTCTGAAGGATGTTGGTGCTTATCTTTAACCAGCTGACATTCTTGACATTTTGTGATAAACAACGCTATGTTGGCCTTTAACTTAGGCCAGAAAAAGTGTTTCTTTACTGCAGATATCATCTTTTGATATCCTGGATTCCCTGAGTGGTGTGTCCGATGAAATTCCATGAGGATGCTTGACCTAATGTCCCCTCCTTTTGGAATGTACAATTTCTCTTTGGACCATAACAGTCCCATTTCATCTACCTTGTATTCTTTTTGTTGCTGAAACAACCTGTCCTCTTGGACCTTCTTGAGGATTTCAACATAGAGATGGTAAACTCTGTTGGCCGTTCTAATCCTCCTGTGTAAATCCGAATGGTTTGACTTAAATTCACCTCATATACCATATGAGCTCATCGGCTGAAAGCATCAACAATTTTGTTCTCATTTCCATTTATATGCTTTAGCTCGAAATGGTACTCTCTAAGGAAAGCCAACCATCTGGTTTCCTACCATTAAGATATGGTTGTTCAAATAAATACTTCAGACTCATATTGTCTATTTTCAGAAGGAATTTCTTCCCCATGAGGATTACTATATATATATAAATACATTTGTTATTGTTTTTTTTGTTTTATTTAATATACACATAAATATCAGATACCATTACGTTTTTATTAATATTATCGCAAGTGTATATTTAGTACTTAATTATTATCTAAAAATATATAATATTAATAGATTAAGAAAATGTATATGATCTTTAATGATTATATTATTATCAATATCAATGTGTGTTAGATGTATATTTAACATTTTATTGAAAAATATTATTATTATTATTATGTTTTTGCTAGGGGAATCGACAACTGGAAATTGGGCTCACGTAGGTGTCTCACACACCCCGCAAGCATGGGACACGGGTAAAGTCGGGTGTGATTTGAACACGTGACCTCCAATTTACAACATGTGACTTGATATCAAGTGAACCACCAATGAGTCACAGACGTGCGGGCTTATTAAAAAATATTATTATTATGCTAAGTAAATTTATATAATTGTTGTTAATTATGAATTGGGATACTTGGTGAGTGTGGCTTCAAATAAGAGTTTTAAACTATTACCTACTGTGATAATTAGAGTACCATTCGAATCTATAATGATCCAGTTCAGAGACAGAGAACCAAACACATTGAGATCCATATGCACTACATCAGACAGCTTGTGCATGATGGCACCATTCACCTACTCTTCTGTGCATCTTCAAAACAAGTAGCAGACATCTTCACCAAAGTTTTTTGTTGGAAGACATTTAGCAATCTCAAATCACTGCTGGAGATTGCTGATCATGCTGTGAAGCATGATTGATGACAAGATTTTCAAATTTTGTTTTACTGTCCATGTTTAAGGGAGGATTTTTCCACTGGGTTTTTGCCTCTTTCCTTGGTTAAATGGACATGCAATATGTAAAGGGTGACTAAGCCTTGTTTCTAGGCCCTATAGTTTTCTGATATTTACTCATAAATTCAGGCTTAAGAGGGGGTTTTAGAATAATCAATCCATAGTTACCTACGTTAGACATTAATTAATCCATTTTTTTCTTATTTGCCTAGTTTCCAATATTCCACTCTATGCAAGTTGTCTTCCACATGCCATAGAAGTAAAAATTGCTAAAATTGAGTCATGGAGCACTTGGGAAACCTCCTGGAATCCATATTTAGCATATCTTCTTTATTCTAGATCCTCCCTAGCACATATCTATTTTTTCTGCTAAGTTGCCTTCTTTATTGAGATTTATGGCAAAAGGGAAAGTAAGACTAGGTGTAGTTGACTTGTTTTTTTCCCTCATCATCCTCCATTATTTTCTCCTAATAAAAGCATGTATGAGTTGTATTTCCATCACTAATTATCTTTCCTACTTGACTTTTCCAATTCGTGAGCCTCTAGGTATATTTGGAAACTGCTTTATGCACCTACGGGGGATTTGACTAGATTTAGTAAGCCTACTTTTTGACTATTTCAAATGGCATCCTTATGCATTCAAATCTCTCATGTAATTATATATTGCAGCAGCCTATGACTTCATAGGTTTGTCTATTGTACACTTATTCAATACAAATTAGTGTTATGCTCCAATTTCAGTCTCCTTTGAGTGTAAATTTGCATGTTTAATTAGCAATTTTGTGAGTGCAATTGTTCTATCACCTGGGTTCAATTTACACATGGTATCAGAGCCTTTACAAATTGAATTCTCTCCTTCCATATTACTATTACGGTTTTGACATCTTGACTGGATGCTATTCTGTTGACTGAAGGGATAGTTTTTGAGCTATGGATCAATCTCAGAAGATCATCTTGACTCCATTTAATTTGTTTGAATGGTAAGCAGAGATGGAGATACTGTTGAGAGAGAAAGGTCTCTACAGGGTGACTATGGAAACTGAGGTAGAGCCCAATGTATATGTAGAGAAAATTAAATGGCACAACAGGAGGGATGAAGCCTATGGTCTTTTGTGTATGAGCATATCCAGAGAACTCCTCTTCCATCTTGATGGATTGACATCACCTAATGAAGTGTGGGAGAATATTGTAGATATTTTTAGTAATACATATGAGATGAGAGGACATCAAATCAAGAATGAATTGACCTGTTTGAGTCCTAGCAGTTTCAAATCCTTGCAACTCTACTTTTCCAAGTTTAAAGCCCTTGTTTTGCAGCTAAAACAGTGTGGAATTGAAAAGAAGGAAGAGAAACTAGTTTTGGTCATACTCTCGAAGCTTGGCCCTGACTATTTAGTGTTTGTTTCGACCTTCCATGCCACAAAGTTGACAGCTCGAGCCTGGAAGATGCCTAATCTTGCAGAGTTCATGGAATTCCACACACAAGAACACGATAAACTGGTGATGATGGGCACCATCAAACCTTCCAAATACCAAGCTTTGGTTGTTGGAGATTTAAGGGTGGATTCAAAAGGCAAGAAGAAAGCTAAGAAGCCACCTGAGCAAAAGAGAGATAAGAACAAGTATCAAGAGGAGATCCAAGGCTCTAAGAAGAACTTCCAGAAGAAGAAGAACAAAGGAGAAATGAGCAAGTGCGCATACTGCAGTAAGGTCTATCATCCTAAAAGCTCCTGCATGAAGAAGCAAATTGACATGCTGACTCAACTCCTAGAGAAGAATAACATCTCCTTTCCTGATTGCTCAAAGAAGAGGGAAGGAGGATCAAATTCAGAGGATAGAGAGAGAGTACATGCCTTGGTTGCTGGCACATCAAGCTTACCTAGCTTCATCATAGAATCTGGAGCTTCAAGACATATGGTTTCGACCAAGGAGGCATTCTCCTCTCTTGACATGTCGAAAGGTCCACCAATAGTGCTAGGAGTCCACCAATAGTGCTAGGAGATGGCTCTCTCACTGACAGTTTTGGGAAAGGAAGGATTGATCTTGACAATGGTAAGTTCAATAATGTATTATATGTTCCAAGTCTTGCCTCTATCCTCTTGTTAGTGTATCAGATGACTCACATAGGGTCTCCGAAGAAGGTCATATTCTCCCTTGATGATGTTGATATCACAGAGATCTTGAACGGTAAAGTCATTGCAAAAGGAGTTGTAGATCACACTTCGAAGGTATACATGTTTTCACATTTTCTACCTTACTCAAACCCCTTTGCTCTTTTGATTCATGCTAAGAAGCCACCTGAGCAAAAGAGAGATAAGAACAAGTATCAAGAGGAGATCCAAGGCTCTAAGAAGAACTTCCAGAAGAAGAAGAACAAAGGAGAAATGAGCAAGTGCGCATACTGCAGTAAGGTCTATCATCCTAAAATCTCCTGCATGAAGAAGCAAATTGACATGCTGACTCAACTCCTAGAGAAGAATAACATCTCCTTTCCTGATTGCTCAAAGAAGAGGGAAGGAGGATCAAATTCAGAGGATAGAGGGAGAGCACATGCCTTGGTTGCTGGCACATCAAGCTTACCTAGCTTCATCATAGACTCTGGAGCTTCAAGACATATGGTTTCGACCAAGGAGGCATTCTCCTCTCTTGACATGTCGAAAGGTCCACCAATAGTGCTAGGAGTCCACCAATAGTGCTAGGAGATGGCTCTCTCACTGACAGTTTTGGGAAAGGAAGGATTGATCTTGACAATGGTAAGTTCAATAATGTATTATATGTTCCAAGTCTTGCCTCTAACCTCTTGTTAGTGTATCAGATGACTCACATAGGGTCTCCGAAGAAGGTCATATTCTCCCTTGATGATGTTGATATCACAGAGATCTCGAATGGTAAAGTCATTGCAAAAGGAGTTGTAGATCACACTTCGAAGGTATACATGTTTTCACATTTTCTACCTTACTCAAACCCCTTTGCTCTTTTGATTCATGCTTATGAGGAAAGAATGATTTGGCATGAAATATTTGTCCATCTTAACTATAAGTATATTTCTTATCTAAGTGAAAAATAAATGGTCATAGGGTTACCAAAGATTAAGTTTTCCAAGGGAGTATGTCAAGGTTGTATCCTAGGAAAACACCCAGAGCATAAATTTGAGAAAGCTAATCATGAGAGAACCTCTGCACCTCTTGAGTTGATTCACAGTGATGTTGCTGGTCCATTTCCTCATATGTCAATGAGTTAAGCAAAATATTCATTGACCTTCATAGATGAATTTTCTAGGTATTGTTGGGTTTACTTTCTGAAGCATAAGTCTGAAGTTTTTGGCCTCTTCAAAGTCTTTAAGGATTTGGTTGAAAACTAGTCTAGGAGGAGACTCAAGATCCTCATATCTGAAAATGGTGGTGAGTATGTCAAGTCTGAGTTCATTGAATATTGTGAAGATGCAGGTATTTAGATGCAGAATTCAATCCCTTACACACCACATCAAAATGGTGTTGCTGAGAGAAAGAACATATCACTGAAGGAGATGGCAACCTGTATGATGGAGGCTAAGACTTTGCCACCAAAGTTTTGGGCTGTGGCTATAAAATATGCATCCTATATCCAGAATAGGGTGCCTCATAAACAATTTGATGGTATGACTCCATTCAAATCTTGGAGTGGGTACAAGCCAGATGTGACCCATTTCAGGATTTTTGGCTCAAAGGCTTGGGCTAGAATTCCAACTGAAAAGAGAAAGGATTTGTAGCCCTAAAGCCAAGAATGCCTATTTGTTGGGTATTATAAAGATTAAAAAGGGTACAAGCTGATCAACTTGATCACAAACAAATACTTCATTGAAAGGAGTGTTCAGTTCCAAGAAGAGCCTTTAGCAGCAGTTGAAGTTGGAGAATCTTCTTCACCACCAGAACCATTGAATGTAAGTGAAGAGGAAAATGAGTTTGTTGATTCTGATATGTCTGATAATTATGATTTAATTGCATATCTTGATAGTCCTACAAGACTAAAATGGGCAGCAAATACCATTCATGCAACTGGAGAACTAGCTGGAAATCCTAGTGATCCTAGGAGGACTAGATCTTAGTTTGAGAGTGCCCTTTGCATGAAAGACCCTTTGTTTGCAGAGAAGTGCTATCTGATGGTTGAATCAGAACCACAAACATATGAATATGTAGCACATGATACAATATGGAAAATATCCATGAAAGAAGAATTCAACTCACTCCAGAAGAACAACAATTGGGAACTGGTTGATCTTCCCCCAAGGAGGAAACTAGTTCAATGTAAGTGGGTTTTCAAAACTAAGTTTGTTGTTGATGGTTCACCTTTGAAATACAAGGAAATATTGGTATCCAAGGGATAATCATAGGTACATGGTATTTACTACAATGAAACCTTTGCACCAGTGGCAAAGATTGACTCCATAAGGCTAGCCTTAGCCATTACAGCTTCGAAGCCGTGGGAGGTACATCACATGGATGTGAAGTGTACTTTCCTGAATGGAGATCTTACTGAAGAGATTTACATGGAGCAACCTCAATGGTTTGTTACTAATCCATCTTTTGTGTGCAGGTTAAATAAATCATTGTATGGGCTCAAGCAAGCCCCTAGGGCTTGGTATGCCAAGATTGATGGCTTTCTGTTGTCATTGAGTTTTGTTCAATGCAAGTCTAATCCTAATGTTTATTTAAAGCTTTTTCATGGTTCTTTGATGATTATTGTCTTGTATGTGGATGACATTCTGATTACAGGAAGTTCAAAGAAAGAAATTGCCTCCTTGAAGGATGCAATGAATCATGCATTTTCTATGACTGATCTGGGGTTGTCGAGCCAATTCTTGGGTCTTGAAATTGCTCAATCCCAATATGGAATAAAAGTACATCAATCCAATTATGCCTTAGATTTTCTGAACAAGTTCAACATGAAATATTGCAAGCCAAGCAAGATTCCCTTCCTTTCAGGAGTTAAGCTTGAAGAAGCAGGTTCTTCTCCTATGGTAAATAATACACTGTATAGGCAACTGATTGGGTGTTTGCTATACCTTACACACACTTGACCTGCTATTTCTTATGTAGTAAGTGTGGCTTCAATATACATGGATCAGCCTCATGAGATCCATTGGAGAGTAGCCAAAAGGATCCTTAACTTTGTTCAGGGAACAAGAACTCATGGGATATTCTACAAAGCTAAATATGATATTGATTTGATTGGGTTTACTGATAGTGATTGGGAAGGTGACAACATAGGTCGAAAGTCAACATTAGGATATGTGTTCATGCTTGCTGAAGGACCAATAAACTGGTTAAGCAAGAAACAAAGTGCCATAGCACTCTCATCTACAGAAGCAGAGTATAGGGGAGTTGTAAATGCAACAACTCAATGTTTATGGTTGCAGGGGATACTTGGTGAGTGTGGCTTCGAATCAAAGTTTTCAACTATTATCTATTGTGATAATCAGAGTACCATTCAAATTTGCAATGATCCAGTTCAGAGACAGAGAACCAAACACATTGAGATCCATATGCACTACATTAGACAGCTTATGCATGATGGCACCTTTCACCTACTCTTCTGTGCATCTTCAGAACAAGTAGCAGACATCTTCACCAAAGTTTTTTGTGAGAAGACATTCAGAAATCTCAAATCACTACTGGGGATTGTTGATCATGCTGTGAAGCATGATTGATGAAAATATTTTCAAATTTTGTTTTACTGTCCATGTTTAAGGGAGGATTTTCCCACTGGGTTTTTGCCTCTTTCCTTGGTTAAATGGACATGCAATATGTAAAGGGTGACTAAGCCTTGTTGCTAGGCCCTATATTTTTCTAATATTTACTCATAAAGTTAGGATTAAGGGGGGGTGTTATAATAATCAACCCATATTTACCTACCTTAGACATTAATTAATCCATTTTTGTCTTATTTGCCTAGTTTCCAATATTCCACTCTATGCAAGTTGTCTTCCACATGCCATAGAAGTCAAACTTGATAAAAATGAGTCATGGAGCACTTGGGAAACCTCCTGGAATCCATATTTAGCATATCTACTTTATTCTAGATCCTCCCTTGCGCATATCTGCTTTTTCTTCTAAGTTGACTGCTTTATTGAGATTTATGGCAAAAGGCAAAGTAAGACTAGGTGTAGTTGACTTGTTTTTTTCCCTCATCATCCTCCATTATTTTATCCTAATAAAATCATGTATGAGTTTTCTTTCCATCACTTATTAGATTTCCTACTTGAATTTTCCAATTTGTGAGCCTCTAGGTAGATTTGGAAACTGCTTTATGCACCTATGGGGGATTTGACTAGATTTAGTAAGCCTAGTTTTTTACTATTTCAAATGGCATCCTTATGCATTTAAATATCTCATGTAATTATATATTGCAGCAGCCTATTACTTCATAAGGTTGGCTATTGTACACTTATTCAATACATATTAGTGTTATGCTCCAATTTCAGTCTCCTTTGAGTGTAAATTTGCATGTTTAATTAGCAATTTTGTGAGTGCAATTGTTCTATCACTTGGGTTCAATTTCCACATAATGGTTTTCTTATTTTTAGTACATATGTACTGTATATATGCGAATTATTTCAACACTTTTATACTATAAAGTTAACTTCTATCTTAGGGTTAATGATTTACGTATTTATTTGCAGTGCATTTATACTAAATTTATGTATATTTATTTTCATATATCAACCTTTAGGGTTTGATAAACAAAAAAACTGAATGTGGTCTTTAGATTAAATATATTTTATATTAGACTATGTGAATACTCTTTTTAATATTGCTAAATACCAGTGAAATCATTTTCAGAAGTAAAATACAAGGAAATGAAACATATTTCTATGTAAAGGAAAACTAGAAATAAACCCTATCAACGTAGTCATAAAAATCTGATTGTATATGGAAGGACAGATAAGATTTAAACAGTTAAAATAAATATAATATACAGATAACGATGCATTTATTTGTATCTTTATTGTTAAACCAAACAGAGCCGAGGCATAATGACCAAGAAAAAAAATAGACCTAGCCGAAGCATGATAACCAAGTATAAACTGTATATAATAAAAACTTAAAGGCCGATAAAACAATAAATTTACAGATGTTGGTAGTATCTTTTACCGATCATTACACTTTAAAACAAAATTATAAAACTCAGAAAGAAATCCTGGTTATTTTATGAATTCTGCCAAAGTTAAAGGAAAACAATTTTGTTTAGAACTGCAGCATAAATGTAAATAAACCCTAGTATTATTGGTTACATTGATTAGGGTTCTTTTTTCAACTGTAAAGACAAAATCGACGATAAAAACAACAACGATACTCAATTAAAGGTTCAAAATTAAAATTATGCTGAGTAGTCTTCAAACCCTATGAAATTAATAACAAATTGGAATTCCCAAATGCAGAAGTGGAACAATGTGAGAATTTAAACCTCGAGTTGGGAAATATTTCCCCATAACAACCAAAACATCATCTAAGATCAAATATCCATTTGAATATCACGGTCTGAGAAAAATACTGTGAAACTTTGCAAAGTCTCCAATAAAGAACCAGAATAGGGAAAGAGTCGAGATCTTAAACCCTAACTTACCTTTTAATTCGACGACCTTCTTCCTTGACAACCATACCTGCAGATGAAGAATGGAATAAGTAATGGGTTAATAAATATTTATCTAAAACTAAATAATAATTAAAAAATTATGTACCTACTACAAGTATAAACTATTGTGACACCAGCTCTTACCTGGTAAACAGATGCCCGATGTGTTCTGAATAGCATAGACCTCCATTTAAATAAGACATTCGGATGACTGCCAAATATATGTAAACTTCCAGAGCTATACTAAACAAGTTTTACCTTTGTTTTCTACACAGTGGAAAATTTCTTTATGAAGCTCTGAACTAGTATCAATGAGAGCTAAGTGTTAAGCCAACAATGCCACTGAACCTTGTGACTGCTTATAAGATCCATATGAAGAAAATGGTAAAGTGGATGAATCGAAAGCAAAGTCAACCCTAACGCTGGTGCTTTCCATCTATCCAACACTTTTAGACGTGAATGTTTACACAAAATAATTAAATCAACAATATCAAATGCTTTTCCTATAGTCGAGTAGGATACCATGGAAATCAAACCCTTTCTCCATGTTATGAATTCCATTCTAGGTTTAGAACTTGTAAAGTCTTCTCTTAGATTAACTTTGGTTAGATCACTTGCAGGGTAGATATATGTTAGAAAATAATTCTAAGTAATTTTAGTAGTTTAAATTATCGAATCTTTACCAATTCTATCGTAATGGATTGCTTGACTAGTGAGTCATAACTTCCATCTTTGTTTTGACTTTGACATATTGAGGACTTAAGTTCTCATACTTTTCTTCTTACTACATGGTATTTTTTTTAAATATGTTCACAACAAGAAGACCCAGTCTTGGTAACATAAATATATTTAAAAAAAATTGAGTTAATATTTTAGTTGTCTAGTTAATGTTTTCAATTGTGGTTTGTTACAAAATGGTATCCGAGCGAGGTTACAAAACTTTGAACTTATGGGACATTGCGTCATTCATTTTGAATAAAGTACTCTAACTATTAATATCCATAAATAACAAAAGCAAACATATTTTATTACACGCATACATAGCAATGATAGAAATTGAGCAAAACATGGGATATGAAGTAGTATAGGAAGATATGCCAAAATTAGAGAATGCAAGTTTTTATGTTGAACTTGGGGTGAAATGTAACACAAAAATGCAGTCGAAAATGTTAGAAACAACGAGAATTCTAAAGGAAGATTTAGAAAGCCTTAAAGAAGACAACCTTAAATTAATGAATGCTAAATCATATCAATAGGAAATAAATGAACTTATTCTTAAAATTTTGACCGACCCACAAAAGAACAATGGTCAAAATTCTTATAGTATTAGAAAAAAGAGAAAGGGTTTACTACAAGGTGACGATAGTGAAGAAATTGTAGAAAACATTCCTTTGACTGCCCACAACTTAAAGACAGACAATAACATAAAAGTTGAAAAGAAAAAAGAAAAACCCATATAATTACAGGGAGAATTTAAGAAACTAAGGCCCCCAATGTTTCATGGAGAATCTGAGAAAGTGGATGAAGCTTGGTTTCTAAATATCAAGTGATATTTTCAAGTATATAGGTCTGATGGAAATTTGAGAGCACGTTTAGCAATTTTTGAGCTGAGTGGAAAAGTTGGTTTGTGGTGGCAGGAAGCTAAAAGTGTGAATAGCATACGTAGCAAGGAGTAGAGTTGGAAGGTTTTCAAAAATTTATTTAAAAAAAAACATGTCAAAGAGGTATTATGATGAGAAATCCAAAGAATTCAATGATTTGCGACCGGGAATATTAACAGTGGAAGACTTTGTAACCAAGTTTGTAAACTTACAACGATATGTACCTTATTAAAGGGATAATAGGCTAGAATTTACAGGTTTATTAGTTGTTTACCTCCAACATATAAGGAAAAGATTGAGTTTGATATGCCTAAAACTATGGATGAGGTTATTAGAAAGGCCAAGTTGTGTAACCATTTGTTTAAGCAAAGATTAGAATTGACTTAGAACTGGCAAAAAAAAAAATGAGGAGAATGATCAACGTAAGAAAGGATTTAAACATTCTCCTTTTAGGAAAGGATCAAGAAGTCATACTGATAATAATTTGTATGTCCTCAAAATTTGAAAAATAAAAAATTATAGGCCAGTTAATTACTACCTAATCTGGACATGAACTTATCTTCTGCAGAATATGTTGGTCATGGTTTTCTAAATCGAAGTGTCATAACCTTGTCCTTACCATTCTATGGGTTTTCCTATGTAGTTATTGATGTAATTCTGTATCATGTTTATTTTACTTGAACTGGTTTGAATGATTACTTTTTTGATTGATTACTATTTGTCATGCATGTGTGTATGCTTGTTTAGTTATATCTTACTTCCAGGTTATAAGTTTTGGTCATTGTTTACGGAAAGTCCTAACTTAACTTTTAACTTGTCAAGGGGTGGAGTGGCGAGATTTGTATCCTTTTTGGGGCCACTTGAAGAGGTAACTGGTTGTACCTACTGTTACGGGGTTTACTTAGTTCATATTGAACTAATACAAACTTCTTCTTTCTTTGTGCAGGTTCATTAGGTGATGAAGACTTCCTATGACCGCTAAGCTTGACATGCTACCTATGCTATACTAGTCCATTTCCTTTTGAAGACAATAGGACTAAGTCCTATCCTAGCAATTCTAACTACTACTATTTACGTTAATGTTTACACATAGATGGGGTTTATCAGACCTGCATTTATTTGGGTGATATTATTATTGTGGATTGGCACTGTAACAAATCTTACTCCTATGCTATGTAATTATAACATAATATTTGTTTTGTGTTAATCCTAAGGTTATGGGTTAAATCCTAAGAATTTGCCACCATGATATTAAATTATGTGTAGACATGATTTATAGGGTAAGACATTCATGGCATATTTCATATGTCATGAAACCATGGCTCAATGAAGTAAACGAGGGTTTTAGTGGGGGTTTTACCACTGAGTCACAATATGGTATTTGGAACTATATGCATGGGGGTTAAAAGTTGCAACGAAGGTGGTGGACAAGGTGGCATAGTTAATGCTCCTTGGGATGGGGAGAAATCAAACCCTAAGCTTGCGTCTTTCATTGTTTGGGATTCATTTGGTCTGCGTTATGGGTGGTCTGTGTTGTTTAACTCTTTGCTTCTCCAACATTATGGAGGAAACAAGAGAAGCCCAGTGTTGGAAGGTACACACTCTAGTTGGTTTTGCAGCATTTGTAATATGGTTTCTTTGGTTAGAGGTTTTGCATATTCCTAATCGTTCTTGGTTTCAATCTTGCACGTGATAGGGCTTCCAACCGTGGGTCTTGGGGGACTACCAAGCTGTCTGTGATACCCTTTCGGGTAAGCCCTACAAAATCTTAGGTCGAAGGCCTCTGTGTGTAGATAGTAGGTAGAGCTTACAACTCTATGTTGAAAGGTTTAAGGTTGTGAGAATTTGGTCATGGATTAAACTATAAGGTTTTGTTTATGTCAAATGGAATACATAGATGCATATGAATTTATGGTGTTTAAGATGGTCTAAGTATGACGCCTTCGACCATGACTGTCAAGACTCAACTTTGTAATTTATTTTGGGTAGGTAGCTTCAACGTATGATTTTGATGGTCAATAGAAACTCTATGTTTTAGTTTCAATGATGGGTTTTAAATTGTGGAAACTCCATTGCTTACAATGGAGCCTTTGTCGAATCATGACTGTGTAGTTTTATTTGTAAATTATAGAAGGTATATTTGTATGCATTCACAAATGGGGTTTATTCGTTGATACCGCCTCTAGCTTGGCAAGGCTGTGACCATAAGCGTTTTCGATGCCTGTAACTTAAAATCTTGTTTTGGTATGTTAATGGAGGTTCCTCGTATTGGTTTTAAATGATTTAGTTTAGCTTATAGCGGTGCCATTGATTTCAATGGAACCCTTGTTAATTCATGACTCTGTATTTTCTTATTGGCCATGTTATTAAATGGGAATTTATGATTTAATTTACTTATCTGTGATTTAGTATGGGGATGGCCATAAGCTTGGCTTACTATTGCGAAAATGTAGAACCTATGGCTATGATAGCGTAGAAAAAAGGGTTTTTACATGGATTATGTTAATGGGGTTTTTTACTTCTCGACCATGAGCCTTGATGAAGAATGTAGCGTGCATATTTTGTTTTGTTTAAACATGAAACATTGACAGAGCAATGATTTTTATTATGGCTTAACGCTGGGTTTTAGGTTCGATTTTGATAGCTATGATTCCCACCCTTATGTGAAATACGTAGCTTGTGCATAGTTTCGATGGTTAATCTTGTATGTATTTTAGTTTTGTTATCATAGTTTACTTTTGACTTATGTGTAAATGTGTAAATCTTTTTAGCGGTGTTAAATTTGCCAAATCAAATCCTACAGGATTCGATTCCTAGCGTGGTTTGATATAACCTCTACTTTTAAGATACAATCCCATAGGATTCGATCTTGGGCTACGTGGGTTTTTGTTTTAATGTTTTATCTGTGGGTTATGTTTTGCTAGAAGTGCGAACACAATTTGATCCTGAATCCTTTAATTGGATACGTTATTTAATAGTGAGTTTGTATTTAAGTTTGACTCTTATATTGATGGTAGGGTCCTCACACAAAGTTGGTTCCACTTTTTAGTGCCACTTTAGAAAGAAAAAGCGCACATCTGAAAGATAAATCTATAATGCATATGCGTTATTGATGCTACTTTCGGAAAAACCTGAGCCAAAATCGAGGCTAAGGTTAGTTAGCGAATATCGTAAGTGTGATATATCGCACTTGCGTTCTTAAAGATTTACGAATCACAAGTGCGATATATCGCACTTGTAATTTGTAAATCCATAAAAACAAAACAAAACAGAGGCCCGTAGCCTCAATTTACTGTTTGCACAGTGAAGGCCGCGATATTGGGACAACAAAACACCGCACTAACGATTTGAGTTTGACAATTTGGAGGTGCCTTTGGAGGATAATTTGCAAGGGCCAATTCGGAACTTAGATCCAATGGAGGGTAAGTACTCATTTCTTCATAATTGCTTTCAAATTTTGTTTGGTTTTGTTAATTTTATAGTTCTAAATTTCTTAAAACAAATTTAATAAAAAAATTAAATTAAATCAAACAATGATATATTCGAACAATTTATAATTTGTTGTTTTAATCTTAATAGATAATAGAAATGTTGAAGTTAATGTGCAAAATGAACCCACTAATAACCAAGAACAAATACCAAACACAAACCCAAATACAGACACAAACCCAAACACGGAGGGGGGACAAGACCAAAATTTAGAGATTCTGTCTCGTTTGGGTTCATTGAGATGCCTTAGCTCATTGTTTAGAGTGGGGGGAGGCATTTGAGACAATCATTAGCTGATGCATTGGATACCATAACAAACACAATTGCCAATACCTAAGGATCACTATACAAAATCAACTCGTACAAAGAATCCATGAGGAAATACTATTCTAATGGTTTGAGCTATAAAGACATAAAAAAACTAAAGATAACCAAAGACCAATTTTTTTCATTATTATGGGACCCTAGCACCGGATTGGTTCCACCCACTATTCGACATACATTTCCATATACTGGTGCATGGAACAAAATGTGAAATCCAATTGGATGGATCACTGGTACATGGTATTTGATGAAGACCCTCATGGGAATAGATACATACCTTTCTATTTCTTGAGGAAGTTGTATGCATAATTTATATAGGGGAAACATGTTAACTATTTTGATATTTTAGAGTTCTGGGGTGTGGGTCATGGGATGCCCCAAGATAGGGAAGGGGCTAGGACTGATCCTAACTGAGTGCCACGCCCTCCATGCACACCAAAAACCCCTTGGGTATATCCTCCTGTGGGTCCTGTGATTGATCATACATAGGATTCCTTATTCGACTTGGCAGATACATCGCTTCAACATGGGATTGGCACTTTTGAGGCTGGCCCATCCCACACTCGGGATCCACATACTACGTCTCCAGACCATACTAGAGGTATAGATCGCACAGGAGACACTGAGGGTTCAGAGCATCGTGTTATTCCACACCCTTGAATAGTGTGTGGAGGCATATGCTATGGCCCCGCTTGATAGTTCCGGGAGGATAGATTACTCTGATATGTAAGTAAAACTCATTATTTTCATATTATATTTTTTTTATATCACAATTTTAAATTGTTTAATAATTTATTTCTATTTAATTATCTATAAAATTATTTGAACAAATATACAGATGGTGTTCCATGACACCCCAGATTCACATATTCTGGTGATTGATGTTGATAACATTGATGCAACAGTCAATGCTGCATATGGTTTTTGTGCTTCACCATTAGCTGTAAGACCTTTACTTTTTAATTTGTCATTGTTATTTACATATTTATAGTAGAGATTGCAACATTCAATATGTCCTAATCTGGATACAATATGTTTTATGTAGGGTGGGTACGATAAGTTTGTGGAATCCCATCCAAGTCCCTCGCATGTAGAGGAAGATTCTCAGACATGGGTACTATTTTAATTATGATTTTAATAATTCAACA
>LPNX010781436.1:0-17109 GCA_001517045.1 Pseudotsuga menziesii | reverse complement strand
TATATATTTATGTAGCTTGATAGTGAGTAAGTGGTGCTTGAAGAGCACCCAGTTAGGGTTGCTTCTAGTGAGGCACCATGACCCACCATAACTTACTCACGTGCAGTAAGTAAAAATGCTATATTGGTTTGGAATTTGAAAAAATGTACATAGAAATTTTATAGGTTGGTAAGCTAACTTACAAATTTTGGTTTGTTTGTAGTCTCCGCTAATGTGACTTGTCCCTCGTGTTCAGCGTTGGGGATCACCACTGAGTAGCCAGAAAAGAAATCTAGACTTCTCAGAAGACATTAACAGTGGCAATGAAAGGGGGGGATAAACAGAATAAATGTATAGGGGGGATACATACATGTAACTTTTTGTTTGTATACACACAGATGTACATTTTGATCCACTATTTTGTATTATGGCCATGTGGCATGCCAATTTTTGTAACATTATTTGTATACATACATAATGTAAAGTAAGGTTCAAATTTATACATATATGGTTGACTTGATTTTGGAACATGATATGTGTGGTTCACCTATGTGATATTATGATATTATAGACCTTATCATGACATATCATACTGACTATTTGAAGATTTCCAATACTTCAAGGAAGAATTTATGACTCATCCAACTAAGATCAAGTAACCATTAAGTAAGTCATGGGAGATAATCACTAGACACCATAACCATAACCATACCATACAACTACCTAAATTCAACTATCATTAACTTTTTAACATTATGGCTATCCTCAACTTTTTAACATCATAACCATACCATACACTACCTAAATTCCATACACTAACATCATAACATCATAGCCATACCACTAACACCATAACATCATACATGTGTTTCTACTTCTAAGTCATGCATGCATGTGAACTTCCACTTGTGATCCATGTTCAACCCTATTAATTTTGTTTCATGTATATGCATAGCCTACTTATATGGCCTTTTGGTTTCTACTTAAATGATATTAACCAATATAATGGTGTAAACCTAAAGATACTAACATCATACCATACTAACATACCATACCATACTAATATACCATACAATACAAACATCATACCCTATAATACCCTATGATACTAACATCATACCATACTAACATACCATACCATACTAATATACCATACCATACCCTGCAATACTAACATACCATACCATACTAATATACCAGACCATATCATACCTTACAATGTTCGGGTACACAGGGTACTCCCAAAAGACCGAACACCTTTAGCAACCGCTTCACACAAAAAGATCACAGATCAACACACCAATGTTTGTAACATGGTTAAAACCCTCGAGAGGGAAACAGTCCATGGCCCCAGCCAAATAGATACTTGGAGCAATTTAATATGCAAAATAAATAAAGTTACATGAGCTTCTCATAATCGATCAACTAGCCAAGGACCCTCTATGCTCTTTAAATAGAGATCATAGACCAATCGAGTGTTAAGCCACAGATCAATGGTAGGTATGATCTAAGAGAAGTTGAACCGTCGGATCACTCTATGTCTAGAACATATCGTGACCGTCAAATTAGAATATTTACAAATGCATACTAGTGCATACTAAAGAAACACACTTTTACCTAAAGGATACATTATACAAGTTGATCTTAACTAACTCCTATGTGTCTTTGAAGGTAAAACTATGAATTTTACACCTCACCAAGTTGTAATCAAGGATTTTAAAAATCCTCAAAGTGTCCTTGCTATTGGAACTGTTGATGATATTACCAGGTTGTACAAATTTAACAACTTTGGGTCATCACCTTTTCCTTCAGTTTTTGTTGCTCATAGTGATAACTTGAGCAAACTTTGGCATGAGCGATTTGGTCACTTAAATTATCACTCATTGCAACAACTATGTAAATACAATATGGTGATTGGTCTTCTAATGGTATCTTGCAAGGATGGTGTTTGTTTCGGTTGCGTACTCAGAAAACATCGTCGGGATAGTTTTGACAAACGTGCCTCTTGGCATGCCTCGGTTCCTTTGGAGCTTGTGCATAGTGACTTGTGTCGTCCTCTTCCATCTGCTTCTTTTTCTGGTTTCAAATATTTCTTAAATTTCATTGATGACTACTCTAGACGCACTTGGGTTTACTTCCTAAAACGTAAGAGCGAAGTATTTAACACATTCTTGGCCTACAAGGCCCTTGTTGAAAAACAATCTGGTCATCAAATTATTAAGTTAAGATCTGACAATGGAGAAGAATATGTTAACAACAAGTTCACTACTTTTTGCACTGAACAAGGAATCCAACAACAACACACTGTTCCATATACACCATAACAAAATGGTGTAGTTGAATGGAAGAACCACACTTTAAAAGAAATGGCTAATTGTATGATCCAATCTAAGGGACTAAGTCTTCAATATTAGGTTGAGGCCATAAATTGTGCAAATTACATAGTTAATCACACACCCACTAAATTTTTACAGGGTATAACATTGGAAGAAGCATGGAGTAAAATTAAACCAGATGTAAGTCACTTTCATGTGTTTGGTTGTGAAGCATGGGCTCACATTTCGGATGAAAAACGGAAAGCATTGTAGCCTAAAAGTGAAAAGTGCATATTTGTTGGATATTCTGAAGATGTAAAAGGTTATAGACTTCTTCATCCCCATTCACATGATATAATCATTAGAAGAGATGTTAAATTTGATGAAAATCTCTTGGCCTACAAGCCTAACTTGGCGGGTGTGCCATCTTTGGCCTACGAGCCTAATTCGACGATTGTGCCTTCTTCTTCTTCTTCCAACTTCCTTGACAGGTCTCCAACTCTAGTTTTCGATGATGACAGTGAGGATGAAAATCCACCTCCACCTGCTCATGTTCCTCCAATTGCACCAGCACCAATACTTCCTCGATGGGTCCGTTCAACATGTGAAGCAGCTGGTGATCTTGTCGGTGATCCTAGAGATCAACGTCGAACACGTTCTCAGTTTCAGCGAGCCTCTTCTCTTTTGGCTCAAGTTTCCAAGAATCATGATCTAGAAACTTTTACAGAATCTTCAGGAAATCCAGATTGGGATGCAGGTATGGATGAAGAATATCATTCCTTAATGGAAAACGATACTTGGGATCTTGTTCCTCTTCCAAAAGGAAGAAAACTTGTCAGATGTAAATGGGTCTATAAAACTAAGTATGCATCAGATGGAAGTGTTGAAAGACTTAAGGCAAGGTTAGTTGCCAAAGGTTTTTCCCAAGTTGAAGGGATTGACTACAATGAAACCTTTGCCCCTGTAGCAAAAATGAACTCCATCCGCCTTGTTCTTTCCCTTGCAGCCTTACATAACTAGGAAGTCCATCAAATGGATGTCAAGTATGCCTTCTTACATGGTGATTTACATGAGGAAATTTACATAGAACAACCTCCTGGATATGTTCAGAATAACTCTAGCCTTGTTTGTCTCCTTAAGAAATCCTTATATGGCCTTAAGCAAGCTCCTAGAGCTTGGTATGCCAAAATGGATAGCTTTCTCTTTGACACTGGTTTTTCTAGATGCCATTCTGACCCAAATGTCTATACCAAGAAAGTAGGAAACCATCTCATCATACTTGTTCTTTATGTTGATGATCTTATCCTTACTGGTAGTGACCCTAAACTTATAACCCATGTGAAATCCAGTCTCAAGCAAAATTTTGAAATGTAAGACTTAAGAAATTTGCATTATTTTCTTGGTCTCCAAGTCTTGCAAACCAAAGAAGGAATCTTTCTTTTCCAGTATAAGTATGCTTGTGACCTTATTCGTCGCTTCCACATTGAAGATTGTAAACCAGCCCCTTCTCCCTTCCATTCTGGAGTCAAACTTTCTGCCACTTGTACTTCCCCTGAAGTAGATGCCACCTTGTATCGTCAGCTTGTTGGTAGTATTTTATACTTGACTCATTCCCATCCTGACATTTCCTTTGTCGTTGGTTGTGTTGCCCGTTATATGCAAACTCCTCATGAAAGTCACTGGAAAGCAACAAAAATAATACTTCGATATATTCGAGGTACAATTCAGTTTGGGATTCATTACAGTATAGGGGGGGAACCTTTGTTGGTTGGTTTCACTGATTCAGATTGGGCTGACGATCCTGATGATCGAAAGTCTACTGTAGGTTATGTTTTCAGTCTGGGATCTAGACCTGTCACTTGGGATTGTAATAAACAACAAGATCTTGCTCTTTCTTCAGCAGAAGTAGAATATTAAGCTGCAGTTAATGCCAGTCAGGAAGCTTGATGGCTTCGACAAATCCTTTCAGAGTTTGGATTCGAGCAGCAGCAGCCTACCCCACTTTGGTGCAACAATCAAAGTGCCATCAATATTGCCAAAGATCCAGTTCTACATCAGCATAGAAAACACATTGAGCTACACATGCACTTCATCAGAAATCTTGTTCATGATAGTGTTATTGAAGTTCTCTATTTCCCTACAGATGATCAAGTTGCAGACATCTTCACCAAGCCTCTTATAGAAGTGAATTTTTCTAAACTTTGGTCTATGTTAGGAGTTCAGGAATGTGTCCTTAAGTGAGGATAGGCTCTAATGCCTCCTTCCTTCTCCTAATAGTGTCACTTTTGTAAATCTTTCAATCCTATCCCAAGTTGTTCTTAAGGGGGGATGTAAATCCTTCAATCCTATCCCAAGTTGATCCCCCGTTAAGGACACATTCTTGAACTCCTAACATAGACCGAAGTTTAGAAAACTTCGCTTCTGTAAGAGGCTTGGTGAATATGTCTACAACTTGATCATCTGTAGGGCAATAGAGAACTTCAATAACACTATCATGAACAAGATTTCTGATGAAGTGCATGTGTAGATCAATGTATTTGCTGCACTGATGTAGAACTGGATCTTTGGCAAGCTTGATGGCACTTTGATTGTCACACCAAAGTGGAGTAGGTTGCTGTTGCTTGAATCCAAACTATGAAAGGATCTGTCAAAGCCATAAAGATTCCTGATTGGCATTAACTGTGGCTCGATATTCTACTTCTGCTGAAGAAAGAGCAAGAGCTTGTTGTTTCTTACAAGCCCAAGTGACAGGTCTAGATCCCAAACTGAAAACATAACCTGTAGTAGACTTTCGATCATCAGGATTTCCAGGCCAATCTGAATCAGTGAAACCAACCAACAAAGGTTTCCCCCCTGTACTATAATGAATCCCAAACTGAATTGTACCTCGAATACATCGAAGTATTCTTTTTGCTGCTTTCTAGTGACTTTCATGAGGAGTTTGCATATAACGGGCAACATGACCAATGGAAAAGGAAAGGTCAGGACAGGAATGAGTCAAGTATAAAAGAATGCCAACAAGCTGATGATACAAGGTGGCATCTACTTCAGGGGAAGTACAAGTGGCAGAAAGTTTGACTCCAAACTGTAAGGGAGAAGGGGCTAGTTTACAATCTTCCATGTGGAAACGACGAAGAAGGTCACAAGCATACTTAGATTGGGAACGAAAGATTCCTTCTTTGGTTTGTAAGACTTGGAGACCAAGAAAATAATGCAAATGTCATAAGTATGACATTTCAAAATTTTGCTTAAGACTAGATTTCACATGGGTTATAAGTTTAGGGTCACTACCAGTAAGGATAAGATCATCAACATAAAGAACAAGTATGATGAGATGGTTTCCTACTTTGTTGGTATAGACATTGGGATCAGAATGGCATCTAGAAAAACCAATGTCAAGAAGAAAGCTATCCATTTTGGCATACCAAGCTCTAGGAGCTTGCTTAAGGCCATATAAGGATTTCTTAAGGAGACAAACAAGGATAGAGTTATTATGAACATATCCAAGAGGTTGTTCCATGTAAATTTCCTCATGTAAATCACCATGTAAAAAGGAAGACTTGACATCCATTTGATGGACTTCCCAATTATGTAAGGCTGCAAGGGAAAGAACAAGGCAGATGGAGTTCATTTTCGCTACAGGGGAAAAGGTTTCATTGTATTCAATCCCTTCAACTTGGGAAAAACCTTTGGCAACTAACCTTGCCTTAAGTCTTTCAACACTTCCATCTGATGCATACTTAGTTGTATAGACCCATTTACATTTGACAAGTTTTCTTCCTTTTGGAAGAGGAACAAGATCCCAATTATCGTTCTCCATTAAGGAACAATATTCTTCATCCATAGCTGCATCCCAATCTAGATTTCCTGAAGCTTCTACAAAATTTTATGGATCATGATTCTTGGAAACTTGAGCCAAAAGAGAAGAGGCTCGCTGAAACTGAGAACGTGTTCGACGTTGATCTCTAGGATCACCGGCAATATCACCAGCTGCTTCACATGTTGAATGGACCCATCGAGGAAGTATTGGTGCTGGTGCAATTGGAGGAACATGAGCAGGCAGAGGTGGATTTTCATCCTCACTGTCATCATCAGAAACTAAATTTGGAAACCTGTCAAGGAAGTTGGAAGAAGAAGAAGAAGGCACAATCACCGAATCAGGCTCGCATGCCAAAGATGGCACACCCGCCAAGTTAGGCTCGTAGGCCAAGATATTTTCATCAAATTTAAGATCTCTTCTAATGATTATATCATGCGAATGGGGCTGAAGAAGTCTATAACCTTTTACATCTTCAAAATATCCAACAAATCTGCACTTTTCACTTTTAGGCTGCAATGCTTTCCGTTTTTCATCCGAAATGTGAGCCCATGCTTCACAACCAAACACACAAAAGTGACTTACATCTTGTTTAATTTTACTCCATGCTTCTTCCGGTGTTATACCCTGTAAAAATTTAGTGGGTGTGTGATTAACTATGTAATTTTCACAATTTATGGCCTCAGCCCAATATTGAAGACTTAGTCCCTTAGATTGGATCATACAAATAGCCATTTCTTTTAAAGTGCGGTTTTTCCGTTCAACTACACCATTTTGTTGTGGTGTATATGGAATAGTGTGCTGTTGTTGGATTCCTTGTTCAGTGCAAAAAGTAGTGAACTTGTTGTTAACATATTCTCCTCCATTGTCAGATCTTAACTTAATAATTTGATGACTAGATTATTTTTAAACAAGGGCATTGTAGGCCAAGAACATGTTAAATACTTTGCTCTTAAGTTTTAGGAAGTAAACCCAAGTGCTTCTGGAGTAGTCATCAATGAAAGTTAAGAAATATTTGAAACCAGAAAAGGAATCAGATGGAAGAGGACCACAGAAGTCACTATGCACAAGCTCCAAAGGAACCGAGGCGTGCCAAGAGGCACATTTCTCAAAACTGTCTTGATGATGTTTTTCGAGTACACAACTGGAACAAACACCATCCTTGCAAGATACCATTGGAAGACCAGTCACCATATTGTATTTACATAGTTGTTACAATGAGTGATAATTTAAGTGACCAAATCGCTCATGCCAAAGTTTTCTCAAGTTATCACTATGAGCAACAAAAACTGAAGGAAAAGGTGATGACCCAAAGTTGTTAAATTTGTACAACTTGGTAATATCATCAACAGTTTCAGTAGCAAGGACACTATGAGGATTTTTAAAATCCTTGATTACAACTTGGTGAGGTGTAAAAGTCACAATTTTACCTTCACTTGAATGAGTGATTTGATAGACTGATAACAAATTGCAGAAATTTTTTGGAACACATAGTACATCACTGAAATGACCATTTTCTATTGGAATTGTTCCAAATCCTACAACACTTAGAGATCTATCATCACCAACAAATATTTGCTTGGTGTTATATTCATGCATAGTAGAAAAGATGGCTTGATCCTTAGCCATATGATAAGATGCTCCAGAATCAATGAGCCATTCATTTGAAGTAGAAGAAGAAGATGCAGTATAAGAGTAACCAGAAGCACAAAGTGCATGTCCATGAGAGTTAGATTTTGAAGACGAATCTACGCTGATGTGGTGCTTCTTCATTGCTGCTTCCAAGGTTTCCATCTTCTTAAAACATTTAGATTCATCATGATTATCTTTCCCACAAAAATTGCAATGAAGCTCAGTCTTCTTTCCTTTTTGCTTGGATCCTTTGTCATTTTTTAAAGGAGGAGTTGACTGAGAGGGTTTGGGACCCTTGTTGTTTGGCTTATTATTGCAAAAATTCTATTTCTTGGGAGGCTTGGAATTTTCTGTATGTTGGGACAATAAGGCTTTCCCAGATGTATCTGCATTGTTAATTATTCCAAGATGAATGAGCTTATCTTGCTCTCTAATTAAGGAATCACAAAAGGATTCAAGGCTAGGTTCTTGATAGCCAGTTGCAGTCAAGGATTCTTTCATGGAGCTGAATGTAGATACAAAAACAGAATATGCAGGTCCAAGTTTTGAAAGAATATGATAAATACATTGTTTGTCTTCTTTCTTAATCTTGCATTCGACACATAATAGTCTCAGAGTTTTATACTTAGATAAATAGTCTTGAATGCATGAAAAATCATTTGGATCTAAGGAAAGAAACTCATTCTCAAGTTGATGACCCAGAATTTTATTGTGTTTACCAAACACAGATTCCAACTTTTCTCAAGCGAGATTAGGTTCATCAATTCCAGATATGTGGAATCGCAAATCAGTAGAGATTGACATCCCAATCAATCCACGAGATTCATCACATCGATTTTCCCATTTAATTTTCTTATCATCATCAGTGGGTTCTGTTTCTTTCCTTGAGGCTATCCTGAAAAGTCCCCTACTTTGCAGAACATCCTCCATACGAGATTTCCATGAGAAATAGTTAGAACTTGTAAGTATAATATCGCAAAGGGTGGCCATATTGTAAAATAATGGATGAAAGAATAGAAACTAACTGGCTGGATGCAAAGAGCTCGAAAAAATATGTGGTTTAAAAAAAAAGGCACTTAAGACTGATTCCAGAAGATGAATTTATGCTTGATCAAAGAAAATGTTGAAGATGTCCCCAATAGTGACGTGGCATATATTGACTTGACCAACTAAAAAAAAGAAGCCCCGTCTTTCCAAGATCAACCTTTGACAATCACTTTTACAATAAAGTTGCTTTGAAGTGAATCACTTTTATAGAATAAGTGATGTTCACTTTTACAATAATGCGACTTTTAAATAGTGCGGAAATAAATTAAAAGACTTAAGGGACTTACTTTTATTTTATTTTATTTATGTGAGATGCACTTTTACAATAAAGTAACTTGAAAATAGAAATTGCATGCACTAAAAAGTAGCTTGATAAGACTTGAACTCAAGAATTATCAAGGTGTAAAGCAATTTTGGACCAAGTGAGCTAAGTTTAAAAGGTACGTAAAAGCATGGAAAGAGGAAGGGAGCTTTTTTTTTACTCTTCTCTCTCATTTTCCGTGCTTGCTTTCTTTTCCTGCAAATCACAAAAAAAAAATGAAAAAACAAAAACAAAAACAATTTTTTTTTTCGCACAATGAGATTATATCTTGGTTAGCTTACCCAGAAAGTCTACATTTTCAAGTTTTCTCATTGTTTCTGATTTTCCGTGATTGCACAAGGTGCACGACAAAGAGCATACGTAGCCAAGAAGACAAGAAAAAAAAATTTCCTTTACTGTTTTTGATTCGTCGTGATCGAGCAAGTTGCACGACAAAGAGCATACGCAGTTACGGAAAAGAATAGTCTGAGACTAAAACATAAAATATCTAATAATAAACTTATAAAATATGAGAGATTTAAAAAAAACAAATCCGTCATTGTAACATTATACCTTCAGATTTACCGAAATGGGTGTTTCTAGAGCAAACGGAAATGGTTTTCGGTGAAACAAAAACTATTTCCCAATGGAAACAATGCTCTGAATGCAATGGATTAGCTACCATAGGCCAAAAATACATAGAAAATCTAGAACCAGAAACCCTTTCAAATTTTTGGCAACACCGGTTCCAGATCTTGATCAAAACCGAAAGCGGCTCTTCATAAAAGCTTGGATACCATGTTCAGGTACACAGAGTACTCCCAAAATATTGAACACCTTCAGTAACCGCTTCACACAAAAATTTCACAGATCAACACACCAATGTTTGTCACATGGTTAAAACCCTCGAGAGGGAAACAGTCCATGGCCCCAGCCAAATAGCTACTTGGAGCAATTTATTATGCAAAAGAAAGAAAGTTACATGAGCTTCTCATAATCGATCAACTAGCCAAGGACCCTTTATGCTCTTTAAATAGAGATCATATACCAATTGGGTGTTAAGCCACGGATCAATGGTAGGTATGATCTAAGAGAAGTTGAACCGTCGGATCACTCTATGTCTAGAACATATCGTGACCATCGTATTAGAGTATTTACAAATACATACTAATGCATACTAAAGAAACACATTTTTACCTAGCGGATATATTACACAAGTTGATCTTAACTAACTCCTAAGTTTCTAAATATCCTAACATACAATACCCTATGATACTAACATCATACCATACTAACATACCATACCATACATAGCATGCAATTTGTAGTTCATGAAACCCTAGTTGGTTTTCAATTTGTACATGTACATGTGTTTCTACTTCCATCTCATAACTTGTAAAGAGGTCACCAAACCCTAGTTCCATCTCAAAACTTCTCAACCCTAGTTATAGCATGTGATTGTAGTTCATGAAACCCTACTTGGTTTTCAATTTGTATAGGTACATGTGTTTCTGGTTCCATCTTATAACTTGTAAAGAGGTCATAAAACCCTAGTTCCATCTCATAACTTCTCAACCCTAGTTATAGCATGCAATTGTAGTTCATGAAACCCTAGTCGGTTTTCAATTTGTACATGTACATGTGTTTCTACTTCCATCTCATAACTTGTAAAGAGGTCACAAAACACCTAGTTCCATCTGATAACTTCTCAACCCTAGTTATAGCATGCAATTGTAGTTCATGAAACCCTAGTTGGTTCTCAATTTGTACATGTACATGTGTTTCTACTTCCATCTCATAACTTGTAAGGAGGTCACGATACCCTAGTTCCATATCAAAACTTCTCAACCCTAGTTATAGCATGCAATTTGTAGTTCATGAAACCCTAGTTGGTTTTCAATTTGTACATGTACATGTGTTTCTAATTCCATCTCATAACTTCTCAACCCTAGTTATAGCATGCAATTTGTAGTTCATGAAACCCTAGTTGGTTTTCAATTTGTACATGTACATGTGTTTCTACTTCCATCTCATAACTTGTAAACAGGTCACAAAACCCTAGTTCCATCTCATAACTTCTCAACCCTAGTCATAGCATGTAATTTGTAGTTCATGAAACCCGAGTTGGTTTTCAATTTGTACATGTACATGTGTTTCTAGTTCCATCTCATAACTTGTAAAGAGGTCACAAATCCCTAGTTCCATCTCACAACTTCTCAACCCTAGTTATAGAATGCAATTGTAGTTCATGAAACCCTAGTTGGTTTTCAATTTGTACATGTACATGTGTTTCTACTTCCATCTCATAACTTGTAAAGAGGTCACAAAAACCTAGTTCCATCTCATAAATTCTCAACCCTAGTTATAGCATGCAATTGTAGTTCATGAAACCCTAGTTGGTTTTCAATTTCTACATGCACATGTGTTTCTACTTCCATCTCATAACTTCTAAAGAGGTCACAAAACGCTAATTCCATCTCATAACTTATCAACCCTAGTTATAGCATGCAATTTGTAGTTCATGAAACCCTAGTTGGTTTTCAATTTGTACATTTACATGTGTTTCTACTTCTATCTCATAACTTGTAAAGAGGTCACAAAACCCTAGTTCCATCTCATAACTTCTCAACCCTAGTGATAGCATGCAATTTTAGTTCATGAAACCCTAGTTGGTTTTCAATTTGTGTATGTACATTTGTTTCTACTTCCATTTCATAACTTGTAAAGAGGTCACAAAACCCTAGTTCCATCTCATAACTTCTTAACCCTAGTTATAGCATGCAACTTGTAGTTCATGAAACCCTAGTTGGTTTTCAATTTGTACATGTACATGTATTTCTACTTCCATCTCATAACTTGTAAATAGGTCACAAAACCCTATTTACATCTCATAACTTGTAAATAGGTCATAAAACCAATCTAATGATATAAACCTAAATAGGTCATATAAGCCTTAGTCCATTTTGCTTGTTATTGATGTACATGCGTTTCAAATTCTAGTCATGCATGCATGTGAAATTCCACTTGTGATCCATGTTAAACCCTATTAATTTTGTTTCATGTATTTTCATAGACTAGGTATATGGCCTTTTGGTTTCTACTTAAATGATACTAACCAATCCAATTTGATCTTCCAACATAAAGAGGTCATAAAACCCTAGTTTGTAGTTACATGTTCCAATTTGTGAACCCTAGTTTTATTATGTGGGTTGTTGGTTTATACTTTAGTACGAGAATAATATAGCCTGTGAACCCTACCAACACAGGGACGATAGAGGGTTTTGCAGAATTAACCCACTAATGATAGAGTTGCATTGAAGGAAACTAAGCAAAACCCCAGTTTACAAAATCAAAGTATAATGAACTAACTGGGATTTGAAAACATGAGGGAGAGGGCCACCTAGAGGTAATCACATTCCAGGAGACCAACGGAGTGAAAGGTTCTTCGATCTAACCTCCAGTTTCTGAGCTATGTCCAATTGAAATTTGCATGAAAATTTCGTTCAGGGACACATAGTGACTTTTGGTCCAAGAGAGAAAAAAAACGGAGCAACAAACTTGCATGTCATTGGCTCTTGCAAGTCTGTATGGGCAAGGCTAATATGGGAACCCTAGTAACACAAGCACAATCGAGGGTTTTGCAGAGTTGACCCGCCAATGATAGAGTTGCATTGAAGGAAACTGAGCAAAACCCTAGTTTACAAAATTAAAGAACAATGAAGTAATTGGGCCTTGAAAGCATGAGGGAGAGGGCCACCTAGAGGTAATCGCATTCTAAGAGGCCATCAGAGTCGACAGTTCTTCAATTCGACCTCCGGTTTTCGAGCTATGTCTAGTTGAAAGTTGCATGAAAATGTCGTTCAGGGACACTTTGTGACTTTCGGCTTGGGAGCGAAAAAACAAATGAAGAAACAAAATTGCATGTCGTTGGTTCCTGCAAATCTGTATGGGAAAGGCCGATATGGAAACCCTACAAACACAGCCATGATCGAGGGTTTTCATGCGTTGACCCACCAATGCTAGAGTTGACCCAACAATGTACTTAAATGTACATTAATATAAAAAACATAAAAAAAATAAATTTCAACAACTCGAGAGCATGTTATTTTCCGATTTTTATTTGTTGGTGTCTAAAGACACCGGGTTGTTCGTAATGCCTCCAATGAGCCATAGATGGTGTTTGTATCCTAGTAATATGAAAGGCTAAACATTAGTACTCTCATAAGAAAATAAAGAGAATACAATGAAAATGTGCAAACATGATTTATAGATAACTCACTTGAGGTTGTACAATCGTGTTTATAGTGTCCAGTATCCTTTGAATAATATTAGGTATGTGAATGGTATCCGTCAATCACATGTTTATTACATTGGAAATAAAGTAAGGCTAAATAATTGAAATTGTGCTTCACCATGCACTTTATAGGTTAAATAACGCACCTGACAATCTAGGCACACTTTACAATCCAGTAAAACTTGAAAATGCACTCACTTGAGTAGGCCATCTGGATCATCTTCGCTGCCGATGGTGTCCATAAATATTTCATGCTCTATATGAGGTAGCAAATATTGTACATGTGGCCTTTTTTTGTTCAAAAGTGTGCGCAACTTGATGTTTATACCAACTACTAGGTTGGTGAAGTGGTATACAATAGCTCCTGGTCTATAATCCTGATATACATACCCACCCTTCCTTTTCTGTTGTGCTGCTAGTGTCAAGTACTCCCCTTTTATAACCATCGATCCAGTTGGGAATTCAATATTTTCATCATCTGCAACAGGTTCGAGAATAGTTTGTTTCCCCTCTAAGCAATGTGTCAGCCAATAGTTAGAACCCCATTCATTATTTTTTGGGGCAACCACTGCATATATCTTACTTGTGAAAGGAAATAGGTCGATTTAAAAATACCTAAATTAAACTTCTAATTTAGGTACTACTAATTTACTTTTTTGTACCTGCTTGTATGAGATCTAATATGTGATCATAGTCTAGAGAAATGTGTGTCTAATCATCTTCCAAATGGTATATTTCATTAACCCCCTTGAAATTAGTTCTAAGTGTCACTCGATACCATGTATCAATTGTATCTATATATACTCACAATCATCCCGTTCATCGATGCTACAAGAACTACAAAAGAAAGCCTTCAATCTTGTCCAAATTTGTTGGCCTCAGTTGTCTGAGATTCTAATTGAATGAAATTGTCAAGTTCCATGCACTATGTTCACTCGATGTGTTTGGGATTGGTCCACATTGGTCACCTCCTAGAATATTCTCTGCACTATGTGTTTCCTTGTCGCTTGTTCTCCCATGACAGATGCACACCATTTCACTATATATGAAGCATCTCGAAGTCAAGCACCTATAAACTTCCTCTCTTCCCTTCGAAGGGCAGTTTTTATGCATGCACCAGCACCATCCTGCTCCCCTTTTCCATGACCAGTTTCAAAGTAGTTCCATATGTGTGGCACCTTGTATTTTATGTGCCATAAACACAACCATTGAAATACATGTGCATTCTTGAACTGTCCAGCACAACCATCTAACCAATGAAATGACGATAAAATGGTATATCCATAGTTATCACATGATCATAGAATAATTTAAAGCAATGCTGCATGTAATGGATGTCATGGTTCCGGTCATCACTTATGTATAAGTGATTTTCTTTCAGTATCACACATTTCTCTTCATTGCTATCTAGCCCATTCGATACGTGATATGGACCATTATGCTCACCTACTCTGAGTGATAGTATTGACTTTGTATTTCATTTTGTGGTTGTAGGGTGTAATTTTCCGTAAATTCAACCATTGATAGTATTGTTCTGAGAGAGAAAGTGTCCTGACATATTCTGAATTGCTCATTTTTCCACCGTGCCATATTGACATGTTGAATGTACTATTGTATCTTTCCATGAAACACTGAAATAAAATCACATAATTGAACCTGGTGTAAAAAAATAAATAGTGTTAAAAAACAACATACAAATATGTACATGTAGTCACCAACTTAACGTACATGAAGTCACTTGTGAAGTCACCAATTTAATCTTCCTGCTTTCTTTGCCATCATGTAGCTGGTATGTCTCGTACTGATAGTTCTGCTTCTCAACAATTGCATTCTCGAATGCTTGATATTCACTCTCATGGATGCAATCAAACCATAATGATAGCCCTCCACAAATGTTTCAAGAACCCTCTACACATTGTTTTAAGTAATGTGTCTTCCCATCTTGCCTCGGACACATCATGCTATGGATGAAATCTCTGGATGACATTGGTGGTACTGTACTTGAGAATTCTTGCACATGGTTAGGATTAAAAAAATGACATATATGTGCAAATGTATGATAATATAGATCAAACTCTATGTGGTATCTACAACAACAAGTGTTCCAGATGGTATTGATTCTAACATACAAGGGATTTCATTTTTCAAAAGATATTTTCCCGAGCCTTAGCTTTGCATGGGAAACTTTAAACATCTCGAACAATTGAGTTTGTCTCATGTCAAGATAATGTTTAACATGAGGTTCATTGTTCATATAACCCATACAGTGTTTTAACACATCCTTTCTATTAGAAGAAGGCCTAGTGTTATCATGCCAAAATGTGTGCACTAGTCCCTTCACTGCTTCAACTAACTTCATGTCTTTGCAAGGAAACCTACTGCTAAATTCCCATAATGTTTCCGTTTTTCCCTCTAAATCAAGGCTATCTCTTCTTACTGAATATTTTTTAAGTGTCTTTGGATGTAAAGTCACAATTTGTGATGTGCATTTAAGTAAACAACGTTGTCTTGTGGATCTACATACAATTGATTCAACCAATATGTGGAGAGCCACATTACAATCCTATGAATGAGTTTTTTTACCAATCAATGTGAATGCAGCAACAAGGTATTTAACAATGTGATTACTTGATTCGATATTCTTCAATGTTCTTATGCCTAAATTTATTCTAACAAATATTTCTAGATTTAAGCAAAGCTAAAAACAATTGGCATTTACCGACTTCGGATTTGTTATCAAAATATTGTTTCATTATTTACTCACAATGATGAAGGATAGTGCCTTTAGCCACCTTACCTTCCATGGAAGTCAATTCGCTCTCGTCCACTTGCATGCATTTAGGAGTTCTCTTTCATTTTGATGCAATATTTCTTTCCGTTTGAAACGTTGGAGTGACGTTTACATCCACTACGGGTTGACAACTTTGATTAGGAGATTGAACCACATGGCATGGTTGTTGCTAAGTCACATTTGCATCAGGAGTAACATAATTATTGAACTCTTCACAAGATTTTCTGTTTATTAATTGATTAATAATATCATCTCCCCTATATCTGGCTTCCTTTAATGTTGAATTATCTTCCTCAACCTCTACGTCAGGTATCTATTGAGCGGGAATGGGAACTATTTGCTCATCCAATGAATGCCGACGATTTCTTGAATCTTCCCTCTTTTTTTTATTTTTTTATTTTTAGATTCTTCCAGTGTAAGAACCTTCCTCATTGAATTTTGACCTTTATTACATACATTCCCCATTGAAATCCACCCAAACTTGTACAAAACCTATGGATTTGTGTAAGTAATGATCAAATTGCAGGTTGAACGGTTCTGTGTGCGTGAGTTCAAAAAAATTATGCCTTTTTCTACAATAAACCTGGCCCACAGCACACAACCCAACATTTTTTATATAACACATATTGCATATGCGATATAATGCATGTCTTTTTTATCGCATATGCGATATGGATACACTTCTCTTTACTTAACGGATAGTTTGTATTACGTGATTGCCAAATCACATATGCGATATATCGCATATGCAATTTAGTGCATATCAAATATTAAACTTGAATTATCCATGCTTAGATACCAATTACCCATTCACAGGCTACCACTTATATACCACATATGCGATATATCGCATTTGCAATTTAGTGCATATCAAATATTAAACTTGAATTATCCATGCTTAGATACCAGTTACCCATTCATGGGCTACCACTT
>LPNX010781434.1:35553-47856 GCA_001517045.1 Pseudotsuga menziesii | reverse complement strand
ATACTGTTTCTAATGCCTGAAATGATCCTCTTTTGTTTTTTAGTACGTTTTCAAGTGTTTGAATCCAGTTTCTAAGTTAATGGTCCCAACTTTTCTTTCATAATTCAGTTTCTAAGCGAATGGTAAGTGAATTGTCCCAATGTTTATTTTATTGAATTGACTGAATTGGAAGATTCTTAGTTTGTGCCCCGCCATTGCGGAGAAGTAATAAGCTTCAGTCAGAATATTTGTTTCCGACGTATTTTCGGCTAACTTTTGATTTTCACATCGGAATAGTTTGTTACTACTTTCTCCGCCGTTGCGGATGGAAAACTACAAAGCCCCCTGATTATCGTATTGACCTTTCAAGATCCGCTTTGTTATTTCGTCGATCCTTGGGTTTTATCTTCTACCATTGCGGCTTCGAAAGCAACTAATCACCTGACGTTGCGGCCGCAGAAAGAACTACCTTTACAATACTTTAGTTGTTTTCTCTTCAGATTCAGACCTTACATGGCAGGGCGTGATGTCCTTTACGTTCCGTCGTTCTGGTTCCCAAATCTCTTTACGTTCCGCCGTTGCGGCTCCCAAAGCTCTTTACATTCTGTCATTGCGGCTCCCAAAGATCTTTACATTCCACCATTGCAGCTCCCAAATCTCTTTACATTCCATCGTTGCGGCTCCCAAAGCTCTTTACGTTCCACCATTGCAGCTCCCAAAGAAACTAATCACCCGAAACGTAAAGCTCGCCGCCCACCGATGCGGGCTGGTCTTTTAGTCGCATGACCGTAGTCTTTTATCTTCCATCGTTGCGGCTGTGCAAACCACTTGTGTGTCGATATCTATGTTTTTTCGACTTCCGATTGGGAGCTTTCCCGCCCATATTTTAAGTCATATTTTTTTCAGACCCCGATCGGTGAAGTGGTTGATTTGCAAAAGAGAGCTTAATGATTATTTCCATTTTTAGTTACATGATTTACAAGTGGGCATGTCATCGCGATCCTGCACAGTTTCAGGACGTGTCTAATAACTTGAATTTCAGTTGGAAGACGTGGCTGTTCATTAGAGACTGGAATTTCAAATCAGCCATGAATTGGCCAGTCCCTTTAAGCCAGCAAATGTTTGAGGTGTCATAATTAAATGGATCCTCGATTTTGATGATGTTATCCTCATTTATATTTTGCTAGCAAATGATGAATTTGTTCCAAAATCGAATGATCTAGATGATAGATGTCAAATAATAGTTGTTGCATGGACAAATTGACATTTGAAGATAAGAAAGTAGTTACAGAATCGATGAACCAGGGAAGGTGCACTATTGAAGAAGATGATGATTAAAAGCATTAAGTCCTAGATGTTCGATAGTTAATGGACTTGATGGTTTGTTTTTAGCTTTAGTTGCATAGAATGAGGAAAGGCAATTATTAGCCTTTGTTATAAAAACTCTGAAAAACTTATTGTAAGTGAGGATGGAATGACTGAAGTAAAAATATTTGAAATACTATTTTGATGCTAGTTTTGTTCTTGGCTGAAGTTTTATCTTTGGATATGGGATGTGACTGGAAATCTCCAAGTTGATATCGTGACTGGTATTGTTTTGGATACTCTTTATATTTCAGTATATGATCTTCTATTTTAATATTAATACAGTGTACTTGGTTATGCTTGTGATTATTAATCAGTATTTCACTTTGTCAGCCCAATATTATATTTGAATTAATATGTCGTTGTGACTGAATTTACTAGTGTTTCTACTGTAAATTCAAGATATAAGGATATATATTTATGTCTGTTAGATATCATTTGTATTTTTACAGTGATTTCATATAATCATTATCTCTTATTCAAATATCTGATGTTGGTTATTAGTTATTAATTAATTAGACACTTCAGAAAATTTGAAGTAATTGTTTATCTCAATTTTTCTGATAAGTTGTTTTGTAGCAAACTGATTTAGTGTGTATGGCTTAAATATTTCTATTTAGATCCTACCCTTTATCTTTCTGTTCATCTTACATTAATTAATAATTAATATAATATTTAAAATCGCTCTCAGCTAAGATAGGATAGATAGGACAGTTAAGTTAGTTTAGTTATTATTATCCTACTATAGTTGCATTTAACAGTTGTTAAATAAAATTTGTGTAATTCTTAGAGTAATTTTAATAGTCTTTTATATTTAGAAAACTTCAAAAATCGAAGACTTTCCTTAAGAAAGTAACTGAAGGATACCTTAGGTAGTTGAAAATAATTTTAGAGTTTAGTTAGACAGAAATAATGTTAGGATAGATTTTCGCTGAATTTTAGTTTCTCCTTAAGAGAAAAATTCAGCTGGTAGCAGGACCATAACCTGCGATATTTTTCTACTCCAAACACACCAAACGCTACTTTAAGTTGATTGTGTGGGCATTATCTCCTTGTTGGCCTAGGTCAGAAAATCAAGCCAATAGGTAGGTATGTTATATTTATGTCCTCATAATATTGATTATTCTATCTTTGCAGCTTCAAGAGAAACAAGTGCGAAGATGTGGCATCATAGGCTTGGACACATGAGTGAGAAGGGGATGCAGATTCTCCACTCAAGGAAACTGCTTAAAGAACTGAAGTAGGTAAGTTTGGAATTCTGTGAGAACCGTGTTTATGGAAAACAAAAGAGAGTAATATTTCTTAGGGTTGGGAAACAAAAGAAAAGTGAAAAGTTAGAGCTTTTACATACAGATGTATGGGGACCAACTCAGGTACAATCTCTTCATGGCTCTCATTATTATTTTACTTTTATTTATGATACAACTAGAAAACTTGGGTTTATTGCATTAGACAAAAATTTGATGCATTTGAAACTTTTAAGAAGTGGAAAGATTTGGCTGAGAATGAGACAGGAAAAAGGTTGAAATGTATCAGATCTAATAATGGAGGTGATTACTGCAGCAAGGAGTTTGACAGTTACTGTTCACATAATGGGATTCGTAGAGAGAAGACAGTCCCTGGAACACCACAAGAAAATGGTGTGTTAGAAAGGATGAACAGAACGATCATGGAGTGTGTAAGGTGTATGATATTGCATGAAGGTTTTCCCTTACAGTTTTGGGCTGATGTTGTAAACATAGTTGTTTATTTAGTATACAGAGGGCCTTCAAGCGCTTTGGATGGTGGAATTCCAAAGGAGGCATGGATAGATAAATAGACAAAATACTCATTTCTGAGAACTTTTGGTTGTTAAGCATTTGTCCATATTGATAAATATGATAGAACAAAGCTTGAGGCTAAATCCAAGAAATGTACCTTTATTGGATACGGTGTTGATGATTTTGGTTATCAATTATGGGATCTCAAAAATAGAAAAATCATTAGGAGTAGAGATGTAGTATTCAATGAAAAGGTCATTTACAAATATCAGTTGTGGGAAAATAAATAAGAAAAGGAAAACACATAGTACACAGTGCTTGATGAAATCAAATAAAATGAAGTTCCAAAGGCACCAGAAAATCAAGAGTAGCAGCAGGTACCTGAAACTCCTGCAACTGTAAGAAAATCTACCAGGTTAAGTAGACCCCCTGAATGATTCTCTCCTTCACTGTATTATTTATTGATGGCTGATTCTGGTGAACCAGAATGTTATGAACAAGCATTGCATGTAGAAACTAGAAAGAAGTGGGAGCAAGACATGGATGAGGAGATGGACTCATTGGTAAGAAACCAGACTTGAGATCTCGTTAAGTTGCCTGCAAAAAAAGGGCATTGCAGAATAAATGGGTTTATAGGTTGAAGGAAGAAGATGGAGAAAAGAAGCAGTACAAGGATAGACTTGTTGTAAAGCGGTTTGCATAAAATAAAGGTATAGACTTTGATGAAATATTTCCTCCTATTGTTAAAATGACTTCAATTAGAACTATTTTAAGTCTAGTGGTGGTAGAAGATTTTCATCTTGAACAGTTAGATGTAAAAAAAGCCTTTCTCCATGGGGATATGGAGGAAGAGATTTATATGCATCAGCCACAAGGGTATGAGGTCAAAAGGAAGGATAATTTGGTTTGCAGGTTGAAGAAGAGCTTGTATGGCTTGAAGCAAGCTCCAAGGCAGTGGTATTTGAAATTTCATAAGTTTATGACAGAACAAGGTTATGATAGATGTCATTTTGACCACTGTGTTTATTTCAAGAGGCTAGATAACAGAAGACATATTATCTTATTATTGTATGTGGATGACATTCTTGTTGCATGCTTTAACATGGAAGATATAAATGTGCTCAAAAGAAGACTAGCTAAATAATTTGCGATGAAGGATTTGGGTGTTGCAAAGAAAATCCTTTGTATGAGAATAACAAGAGATAGGAAAAATATGAAATTGACATTGTCTCAAAGTGAGTACATAGAAAAGGTGTTGCAGAGGTTTAGAATGCAAAATTAAAAACTAGTCAGCACACCTTTGGCTAGCCATTTCAAACTAAGCAAGGATATGTGTCTAGAGACACAAGAAGAGATAGATTACATGTCCAATCTTCCCTATTCATCAGTGGTTGGAAGCTTGATCTATTCCATGGTGTGTACAAGACCAGATATTGCACATGTAGTGGGAGTTGTGAGTAGGTATATGAATAATCCAGGTAAAGAGCATTGGGAAGCAGTACTATGGATTCACAGGTATTTGAGAGGTACCACTTCTCATGCATTATGTTTTGGAGGTTCAGACATTGTTCTACGAGGATATGTCGATGCAGATAAGGCTGGTGATAAATAAAATAGGAGGAGCACCATAGGGTATGTGTTTACTGTTGGTGGAATAGTAGTAAGTAGGATTTCAAAACTACAATAGGTTGTTTCACTTTCAACAACGAAAGCAGAGTATGTTGCTACTACAGAGGATAGTAAGGAGATGATTTGGTTGCAGAGGTTCATGGAAGAATTGGGTAAGAAGAAGGAGAATAGTAGGCTGTACAGTGACAGCTAGAGTGCCATTCATCTTGTAAATAACTTATCCTTCCATTCGAGGACTAAACATATATAGCTAAAGTACCACTTCATAAGATCTGTTCTAGATGAAGAACTGTTAAAACTGGAAAAGGTACATACTAGCCAAAATCCTACAGACATGTTGATAAAAGGAGTAACCAGAAAGAAACTAAGTTCCTGCTCGGTTTCTGTTGGCCTTCAAGCATGAAGGTAAAAATAAGAAATTTTCCAAGTCGAAGGTCTAGAGCATAGTCCAGCAACTGCAGTAGTGGTGGAGTTGTTGTGATCAGTCTCCAAGAGGGAGATTGTTGGTTGTGGATTATGATCTTTTAGATCTAGAGATATTAGTCAGTTGTGTTTGTAACCCAGGTATAATGTACACTCATTCCCCTTGCCTTAGGGATCGAGGGATGTGTGTTGGCCAACAGTTTTGTTGACCCATGGTATTGGGTTAATCATAGTATTTTCCCATGGTATTTTCCCTATAAAAGAAAGCATTATAACACGCCTGTGTATGGTATTATTTTGTATTGTAAACAATCTCTGTGATTGTGTGGGAGAGACTGTGAGAGCATGAAGAGGAAGTGCAATGGTTTTGTTGCAGGCTGTATCCCTTCATCTTTCTATACTATAATAAAAGGAATAGCAATATCTTTGTGGATGTAGCCCATCCTTTGGGTGAACCACATTATATCTGTGTCTCTTTGTAATGTGCTTAATGTGTTTTGCATCTTGTTTAATTATTTAACTGTATATGTGTTATTGTTCTGCAGTTCTATTTTCTAACAAGTACTTGCAGTAGGGATTTCACCCTAGCTACAGAGCAGGAATGACTTCCTTCTATCTATAGGATGGAAGGGTAGGGTTCCTGTGAGAATGAAAGAGCAGAAAGAAATAAACAGAAATGAAACGAAAAACCCCTATGCACACCATGGGGGATTCACTTGTTGACCAACATCCTAGCACGTTAGTTCATATTGTGGGTTTTAAATTTCTTAAAATCTAGGCCAATATATTGCAAGTATTGGGGGGAATGAGAGGTTTAGAGTGGGGGGTTAGGGAGGTTTATAAGGATTAGGGTATAAATATGGGTGGTGGGGATCTTTTAGATATTGGGAGGGGGTTTCAACAAAAGTAGTTTGGACCAATATCTACATAAATTAAGGGTATTATTTAATACTCCATGATTGAACGTGCTATGTGAGAGGTTCACTAAGTGAATCCCCCGTGCTGCACACAAGGTTAGGGTTAAGCTCCAAGACCCTGCATACAAATATTAGGAAACCAAAAGACCTACAAGTAATCAATGGAAACCTGTAAGACAGTGTTAAGCAATAAACCTGGAAACAAACAATGTTAGAAAACTACAATCTACCAAATAAAAAACATGAAAAGACAAGTATACCTTCTGGTTGGAATGGGACACCATGCCTTAGCTTGGGAGATCACCTCTCTTAGGAATGGTGAGCTATGTATCAATGGAGGAATGGAGGAGAGGGAGGGTGAATGGATTGAGAGGCAAATGGCTGGGATAATTTTAGGGGCGAGATTTATCCCATGGACTATTTTTAGGGGTTTTTCTCCAAAAAACGATTTTCCATTTTTCATTTTTTGAAGCCTTGTTTCGCCCAATTTTGATGGGGTAAAATTTTTTCACACTAAAAATCCCCAAATTATTATATAAATGATATAAAATCCTTGGAAATTAAAATATTTTTTGAAAAGTGTCGCCAAACAATTTATAGTTGGCATTTTAAGAATTGGTAAGATTCGCCAACATTTATACACTTTTAAATAAGTATGGTTCCTTAAAATCATCCCTGGAAAATGGTCTCAAGGCACTCACACGTGAAACATAACAATAGGGAGTGAAGGAGTGATCTGAGAGTGACCCCCACCCCTCTATTTATACCTTTTTCTCAATATTTTTAAGGTTTTAAGCCCCTAGTTGGGGGTTTAGCCCCTTTTTTGGGCTCATAGCCCCTTTCGTTCAATCTTTAGGTCTTTTGGGGGTTTTAAGCTCCTTTGAGTGGTTTTAGCCCCTTTTTGGAGGATTTAGCCGTTATGAGAGATATTTTGGCTCTTTTTAGGGGGTTTTAAACCCTTTTTCATATTTTTAAGCCCTCTTGAGGGTGTGGGGGTCAAATGTCGTTAAATGAGGGTCGTGCATGGATGTTCTTGGATGGTGTAGGTCATGTAGAGCTTAGTGAGTTATTTTTTGGGTTAACAGATTTCCCCCTAATGTGTGAGGGCAGGAGCTCATCATATGGCCAACGGAAATCATAGGATTTTCTTGGGAAGAGGTGGTGCTTCCTGGGCTGGGGCATGGTGACTTTTGTTTTTTGTATTAATATGGTTCCCATCAATGGGTGAGATACAAATAATGTGTGATATGTATATGGATGAGGCGGGCATCCCCATGCTTGTAATGATGTCAAAATAATAATTAGATCTAAGCTCTATAATACAAGATCCGATCATGTACAACTGTTGTTACAATAATGGTTGCCTCAATGAGAGGCTGGATACAATATTGATCTGAAGAAATGTTACATTGGACCCATGGCATTCTCATGGAATGCTATATATTCACGACTGATAGTCTGCTAGATCTGGAATGGTACGTAGCTATAGGGATTCACTGATGGAGAGTCAGAGTCTTTGTGGTACAAATATGCTGCATCAATCATAAATCTATATAAAAGCATTATTGGGGCTTCTGAACACTATCTCCAACGCAACCCAGAAATCAAAAGGGACATGAACCTATTGGGGTGCCTCAAATAGACTCATCAATGTGCTAGAGTTAGGTGACTTCAAGGGTCTTTGACCAAATATGGAATGGATCAATACCCTTTACGAATCTCAATGGTGCGATGATGTAGTTGGAGTCGAGCATATGAAAAACAACCATCTTGAGAGGCACTAAGGACTCCTCTCAAGTGGTCCAAAGAACTCATAAATGAGGTTAATGAAACCAGGATATAGAGACCTCTAGGTCTATCCTTTGGAATACATGTGTTGTCATCGACAAAGGGAGACCTTCCCCTGGTCAAGGCAATGGTGTTTCCTTAACCAGAAGCATGAGGGAGATAACCGAAATATGCGAGGCAATCTGAGGACTGGCCCATTGAATGGGGGGTGGGAGGGAAGGAGTTGAATAGGGGTAGAGGGAGTGTAGTGGACTCAAATTCCTTTGTTCAGAGTATGAAAACAGGGCATACTAGGAAGCAAATGAAACTAAATCATGGGAAAGGGATCATAGATGTAATACTGGGAATGGCACTGTAGATGGGAAATAATTGGAGGAGATAGACACTTTTGATATTAATGGGATCCAAGGAAGACACATTGCAGAGTATTCTGAAAAAAGGTGACCCAAAGTGGGAATGATGCCAAACTATTATCTATGGGGTGGTGTCTAAAGATTCCATTGTGGTATGATGTCATGGATTCTTAGCAAGCTCGAGAAAGTAAATGCTCGATGGTGCTTTCATTTTTAGAGATTTCGGAAGCATGAAGAATACTCCAGTGGGGGATCTTTTTCATTTGTAGTCTCCTGTGCCTGAAAAGGATAAAATTATACACATGATAGATCACCCATCCTGTAGGGGATGAGAGACTTATTTACCATTGGTAGTCCAATCAGGTAAGAAAAGTTTAAACCTATACTGACTGGACAATCATTCAGATACTTTTATGAGCATGAATGAAACCAAGTTCTCTCAGCGATATTTTCTTGATGAGAAGGCTGGAAAAGAGATTAACGACAACCCATGGTGAGATTTTTCGTAAATTTTGGCCCCTCTGCCCGAGAAAGCATAAAAGTATGCAGAGGGGAACGGTCTTGGCTTGAATGTGCCAAGGTGGTCCTTTTCATTTGATGGTCTACATAGTATGCAAAAGGAGATAAATGAGACGATGTAGATGCCCTTTCCTATACTTTAACGAGTGGGAAAGGAAGCAGTTGTGCTCAGCCATATTTTCATTCTTTTAGGAGTCAAAAGAGCTTAAAGAAACTCTATTATGGTCAACTGATCGAAGAGGCACTGATGGTTCCCCTATGTCGGGACAACGGACAATGGTCCAAAGGTCATCCGGGCAGCATGGATGGAGCAGGTGGCTCTTAATCATAACAATACATGTACAGGATATATCGCGGCAGAGGTACACGAGTCGGTGGGACAGAGGCACACAAACCAAGTTGGCTCTACAAGAGAGATCAAGAGAGCTGTGTATGAGTTGTGATGGATAGAATTGACTACATGTGATGTGAGTAGAAATCCAGAGGCAGTTATATGACAAATGCATGCAAAGAAAATGATCCATCCTCCGGACGACGGTCCGGATATCCGCATAAGGTGTAGTGGGTAGAGTAGATAGCTATCTGTTAGAAATCTAAATGATGTGCCTTACAGGTAGTGGCCTGAGAACCCGCATGAGTGGTGGTAGGCAAGCATGATGCAAGTACAGGTCTGAAAACACTTGCATCATGATGATGTGGCTCGTAAATCGAGGTAACTTCCAGGAAGTGGTCCTAAAAATTACTTATTAAACATGAGACGATGGTCTCATTAGAAGATAGAGGATGTAAATTTGAGCCCAGAAATGTGAGAGGTGTCTCAAACAGGCTCTGGGTGACTTTGGACTAGTAGCTAATGGTGTTTCCCCTTAATGGGGGTTTCTGATTTTTGGTAAACAAGTTGTAAAACAAAAAGGGAAAAAACTACACTATAAGGGACTCATAATGGTGGTATTTGGCATAGAATATCTTGAGGTAGAGCCCATTACATGGCTTGTTCAAGAGGTGACCATCTAAGCCAGTGAAGAGGTATGACCCCTTGCTGAGATGAAGGTCATTGGCCAAGCAGGATTATGGAATCTGGTATTTTATGGGAAGAACTGATTCCACACAATGGTTTAAAGGGAATGGGGTAAAACAAAAGGCAGTCTTACACCTCTCCATCATCATGTAAGTGGTGTCGGGATAGATCAGGTGGATCTTCCACAACTGATGAGATGGAAGGGAAACTAGTGCTAGAGATCATGTAAATGGTATTGGTTGTGGTTTTGGTGGCCTTTCCCCCAGTCTCTGTTGGAGGAAGGGGGATAGGCCTAGAGACAGGAGGAGTCTTTGGAACTAGACATCATGTAAATATACATGGTGTCTGAAGAAGGAGGTGGGGGGTGGAATTCTTCAATAAGGGTGATCTTTGATTCGAGGGCATGCTATCGAAGGTTGGCTAGAGCCGTTCGAAACTCAGACAAGTCTTGGAAGTGGTGAGAATAGTGCCCATACAATTCGAAAAGGGTGCAAGAATGGTTTGTTCTCAACGACTTGTTTCGGACTATTGGTCTGCTTGGGAGTTCAACCATAGGGAGGTTTTTCGTTGTATCCATGGCATCCAAGTGTGTGCAGATTATAGGAATTCCAGGGTAGTTTTGAGTTGGATGGACCTGTTCTTCACAGATGATGCAAGGCAAGATCAGTCGTGGTTCAATGCTAGCTTTCACTTTTTTTCCCACAACCCTTTTGGGGTGGGGTGGTGTGGGTATGGGTGTGGTGTCTAGTTTTTGTGGACCAAGTGGGGGATGGGATTTGACCACAATGGGTTGCACTGGGGTTAAGGATACCTAGGGCATTGGCGGTTGGGAAGGTGGATCAAGGTACCACATAGGAATTCCCAATGTGAAATTGTGCAAGTTTAAGGTAGCCATTATTGGCTTACTCATGACACCAAGTGGGGGAAAGAGGAATGGAATTGTGCATACTGGAGAGCAGCCCAAATAACTCCCTGATGGTTGCATGTGGGGATGAGGTTGTGGTTGTAGATATGCATAACATTGCGGCTGCAGATGATGTTGCAGATGCGGATGTCATTGTGGCTACGGATGTTTTTGTGGTTGCAGTTCGGGCTACGACTGTGGTTAATGTTTGGGTGCAACAGTGCTAGATGAGAGAATGCACAAATCCGCAGTCTCATTCGGTGTCGGTGGTGGCAATAATAAGGGAAAGGAAGCCGACATTGTGGTATCGACAAAAAACCGAAGGCCCACATTCAACAATGGGAAGGATAGCATGTTGTCAACCGTGGTGTTGACCACAGGGATGACATTGGCATATGAAGTTAGCCCTTGCAGATCAATGGTGTTGATCATCGGGATAACATTGGCTAGTGCAGTTAACCCTTGTGGATCATGATAAGTCAGTTCATCAAACATTACAATTTTCCCTTCATGAGAGAACATCATGAGACAAAAAAAAATTGATGCTATGGCTCTCATGGCATACATAAAAATTCTTCTGAGGAGAAGGTTATAATCCAATTAGGAATTGGCAACCTCTATGTCAATCAATACTATTTTCCCAGCTAATGTGATGGGAACATGCCGGAGGATTCCTTGGGCTTTAGTGGGATGGCCATCATAATCCCGCAGAGTAGTAGAGGATGGTTGCAGAATTGGGGATCCAAGATTCTACCATACTAAGGTAAACATAATGAACATGGATGCCCCCTTGTCCACTATGCACCGGTGTGCAACCAAATTCTGAATGGATACTGGGATTTGGAATGAAATGGTTGATGGCATCCACAGTTCTTCGTTCTCTGTGTCAAATGTGATTAACTTTGAGTTGGAGGGGTCTACAGTACCGAGGGATGCTAGTAAGGATTTTCGTTGCATTGGGAAAGTTTTAAGTACCTCTAGAGTGGACATGGCCGTAGGTGTTTGGGCCAATTCATCAACGATGCTGTAGCTTACAACCGCTCTAGCCGTGGCATTGCTGGAAACCCAACGTATGGGGAGGCATGGAGGAAAGGGGGGTAGCTAATGAGGTGCATTGGCTAATTTGGATGTAGATGCTACTGATGTGTCAGTGGGTTTAGTGTTGGTTCCGTACTGACTTTTTCTGGTCTATAAATTTACCTCTTCAGTTTTCATGGCTAGCAGGTGCTGAACACCTGTTTCTGCTATTGGAGGGGTAGGATTGGGTTGGGGAGGGGGTGCAGTTGCCACTAGTCCTTTGACTGGTAATGGGTTTTGGAGCACGATAGGAGGAGGTCTTGGTGGTGGAGGGATGGGTTGGGCTTAGTCTGTTGTATTGGTGGCATGTTGAACCTCGTTCCTAATGTTCTGTTTAGTACGACCAATGAAGGACCAATCATATGTGTAGTGCCCATAGACCTCACATAATGTGCACAATTGGTTTGTATGCAACAGAGTGTTGCATCTTGGTGCATTTGGTCGTTGAGTGTTTTGGGATGGTCAGTTCACCCCGACATTGTTGGAATGATTTGGCTATTGAATGCCTCCCTGCGGTTTATTGTTGCCTTGGTTCTGGGGTCGGTTATTCCTGGCTCTCCCTTAGTGGTTA
>LPNX010781434.1:0-31223 GCA_001517045.1 Pseudotsuga menziesii | reverse complement strand
TTGTCTCTTGTGATGTGCTTATGTGAATGATGTGCTTGTTATTCTCTCAGTGAAAAGATCTTGTTATAATGCTAGCTTAAATGTTGAAAAACTAACATATTGGGGGCTAGCTCGTTGGGATGGTTTTGCTATGCAAACACCTATCCTAATGGAGCAGGTGGAGCAGGGGCGAGTTCTTGAACATCTTGCACTAGTGGTGCATAGTAGACTTGCATGGGTTCTAGTTCCACAAATGTGGGCATTTGTCCCGCATATTGTTGTGTTTGCCAAGATAATGCCTAGGCCTGCTACAGTGGCGCATGTTGTGCATAAGAAGTTGTGGCTCTGGACTGGGACATCATTCTTGCATAGTTCAGAGTTTGGTTTTGGTAGGCAACACTAGGGGTGTTGCTTGGTTGTGGTGGTATTGGAGGTGGTGTTGGACGGTGCTATGGTTGGTGAGAGATAGAACCTATGATGCCATCTGTGGAATGGGATGCCCCGGGTGCATCCCGATAGGAGGTTCCCACACAGGGAGCATCTAGAATGACACTGTAAAGGTGTCCAGAGTGTGCATAGATTAGATCAAACTGCTGGGCTTTCAAGATGGCCTCCTCTTCAGATTAGGGACGTTCAGATGTGACGTCCTTTACTATAGGTGGTAGTAAAGTTTTTAGTAACCAATCTAGGAAGATCCTATTATCAAGTTGAATCTTGAACAAACTATGATGTCACTACCACTCGTGGATGTGGTCGGTTATGTGGGTCACAATATTATGGTGGAAATATAGCAAGATCTCCACCCCTTTGTCATATCTAACGGGGATTTGGAAATACTGCAGGAACATGAAAGCCAAGGAGTTGAAATCTGGGTACTTGGCTTGTGGTAGCTCAATGTACCACTTAGTTACAACACCTATGAGAGTGCGTTTGAATATTATTAGCCTAATTGAATCATCTACAATGCTATTTGATGCACACTATAGGTGAAACATCACGATGTGGTTTTGAGGGCGCTCCCTTGCCTTCCCTTCAAACTTGCAAATGTTTGAGGGAAGTTTGGTTGGCATGGGAGGCCAAAATTTTTGATGGTGGATAGGGTCAGGCAAGTTGAGACATGCCATGAAAGGAAGGTTTGACCCAAGGTTGATGTGAGATGGGGTAGCAATGGTGGTGGGGTTTGCAGGGACATGATGCACCTGCATAATTGAGGGTACTTGTGGCACCATTGTGGAAATGCCACTCCCCCCAAGTGTGGTAAAAGGAACTATGTGAGTGCAAGGGCCATTATCCCCATGTGTGATAGGAGGGTTAATGTAGGTGGAAGGGCCGCTTCGCCCATGTATGCCAAGTGGGACATTGTGGGTGGAAGGCACACTGCCCCCATGTTTTACAGGTGGGACAACTTGACTAGTCAATATGGGTGGTGGTAGCTGGCTTATGACGGTTTGCATGACCATGATGGGGTCACCAGCAGAGGTGTTGGTGGTGGTATGGGGTGTGGACATGGGTCCACTACCAACCATTAAGCTGGAAAATGGATCCGAGTTTGCACTAGCCATGGGGCTAGATGGTCCATTATGCAGGTCTAGCTCAGATTGGTATAATTATGAGTCTGAAGCAGAGTGTTGATGTAATTGTAACTTTGAAATGTATTCACTTGTATTTTGTATGTATTGTAACCCAATGTTTATTTCGTGATGTATTTGTAATGTACTTGATTCATGTCATGCCCCGATGTTCCTATTGGGAGTTTCTATAATGTAAACAAGTCATGTCAAGTCAAGGTGGATAACGCTCCTATTTTCTAAGGGTTAAAGTCCCCATAGTTCCAGGGCACTAGGGTTATTAGACTCTCTTAGAGAGGTCAGCCCTAGTAGGGTTTAGTCAAGTCAGGAATTAGTATAAATAGATAGCTAGCCTCTCTGTTTATCACATTCATCCACACTTAGTTGTAGCACATAGCCGAGGAAGAGAAAGACACTGGGGCAAGGAAGAAAGAGGTTATTGCTGTCGGGAGATCATCTTACTATTTTTTTTGGGTTTTAATTTTGGTGTTGATTCTATCTCTGAGGAAGTTGCAGGGTTTTATCCATTTATGGTTTCCCCAAGGAAAAACACTGTGTTCATTGTCTCTTGTGTTTGATTTATGTGCTTGTTGTTCTCTCAGTCAAAGATCCTAATGTTATGCTAGCTTAATGTTAAAAATGTAACATGGTATCAAAGCTAACTTGAGAAGAAGACAGTGTCCAGCTACAGGAACTAGGGATTCATATTTTGTGGATCTCTCTCCACAAATTTTCAGCAAAATTATGGTGGAATAACTCTCCTCCCTAGGGCACATCTTTCTGTTGAAACAAAATCCAATTCTGAGCTTTTTCAGCTTTCAACCCGACACTGCTGCCGAAAATTAGGGCTTTTCAAAGAAGATGAATTTTTTAGTGTGCCCAGGCCTAGATTGATCTCCTCCTAAAAATCAAAGTTAGGGATCAAAATCAAAGCATTTGGCTGGACAGAACTCCGGAAAAGAAAAACCCTAATTTGCTCCTGAACAAGCATTGTAGGATTTCAGCTCCAAATTCAGATCTGACATCTTGACCTGGTAAGATCTAAATATTTTGTATTTCCATTTGAGGTTCTCAGTTAAGATCTCTCATCATGCCAAGCTTGATGAAAATATTGAGGGAGCTAATAACTTCCAAGCCTGGAAGTATAGGAGCTCCCTGCTCCTGGAAGAAAATGAGTTGGACTCCTATATCAATGAGGAGGTTCTAGTTCCAGAGGGAGATGAGGCTAAGGCCTTACACAAGAAGAAGATGGTTATGGAAAAGAGGATTATTGTTGATTCAATCAAAGATCACCTTATACCACAAGTGTCCTCCCTGAAGACACCTAAAGCTATGTTTGATTCCCTAACAAAATTGTTTGAAGAGAAGAACATAAACATGAATATGACTCTAAGAAACCAACTAAAGTATGTGAATATTCAGAATGCAGAGACCATCCAATCTTACTTCACTAGATTTTCTCAGATCAAGGAACAATTGGAAGCAATAGATGAAGAAGTGGAAAATGCATAGATTGTGATGACCACCTTGAATGGTCTCCCTAGGACATGGGACTCTTTCATTGAAGGGATCTGTGCCAGAAAAAAGTTAGTCAAGTTCAGCAGACTTTGGGAAGAATGTTCACAAGAAGAAGCTTGAATAGCAACTCGAGAAGAGAAGAGGGGAAGTGAAGATCAAGCTCTCATAGTTCAATCCAAGAAACCTAGAAGGGACCATCATCATCATCATTCTAAAGGTAAGCACTTTTCTCATAAGAAATCTCAACTCAGATGTTATACTTGTGATGAAATAGGACACTTTGCAAGAGATTGTCCTAAAAGCAAAAGGAACTCTCACAAGAAGGAAAAAAACAAGAGAAGACATCATGGTCATGCTGTAGAGGATGATGAACCTTCCACAAAGAAGACCAAATATGAAAGTGAATATTCTTCAAGTGATGAAGAATATGTTTTGATTTCCACTCTCACGGGAAATATCACACATGGAAGCAATGATTGGATGATAGACAGTGGGGCTTCCAAGCATATGACAGGATTCAAGGAATCCTTTGTGAGACTATTAGAACATGAATCACCTCACAAGGTGAAGCTCAAAGATGACTACCAATATCCAATAAAAGGTAGTGGGTAATCCTCTTAGAAGCTAGACTCTAGAAAGTCTATGACAATGAAAGAAGTATTGTTTGTACCAGGACTAAAGAAGAACCTTCTCTCCATATCTGCATTAGATGCAAAATGAATGAGGGTTGCATTTATAGATGGTCAAGTCATCATGTGGAAAAAAGGAAAGACTATCGATGATGCAGTAGTGATTGGAGAACAAGAAGCAAGATTTTAAAACTAAAGGGCCATCCAGAACAAGGCTTGGTCCATGACATAGTAGAGACAAATGAGCATTGGCATAGAAGGCTTGCACATGTGCATTACAGAGCACTACCACTTGCAATCAGAGCTATTGAAGGTCTTCAAGAAATTCAAGAAAAACATGACGGGGTCTGCAAAGGATGTGCGAAAGGAAAGAATACAAAGAAGACATTTCCAAGTAGCGAGAGAAAGGAAAAAGGAATCTTGGAAATCATCCACTACGATGTATGTGGTCCAATGTCATCAAGTCCTCTAAGAGGGTATGTATACTATGTTTCTTTTATTGATGATTTTTCTAGGAAGACATGGATTTACTTCATTAAGAACAAAGATGAAGTATTCAACAAGTTCAAGGAATTCAAAGCCTTCATCGAGAATCACACTAAAAATAATATTAATACCTTTCAATCAGATAATGGCAGAGAATTCACATCGAATGAATTCAAAGAGTTATGCAAAGACTCAAGGATTAAGAGGGATTTGTCCACTCCTTATAATCCACAATAGAATGGGATTGTAGAACAAAAGAATAGAACTATCATGGAAGCTGCAAGAGCTATGCTTCATGATCAAGATCTTCCTATGAATATATGGGTAGAAGCTACAAGAATAGCGGTGTATGTACAGAACTGTACTCCACACAGAGTACTCGAGAACAAGACACCTGAAAAATTCTTTTTCGACGAGAAACTAGAAGTCAGCCATCTCATAATATTCATTTGTCCATTGTACATACATATTCCAAAAGAGAAGGGAACAAAATTAGATCCTTCAGGAAATAAGGGTATATTTGTGGGATACTCTGAAAGCTCGAAGGCTTACAAAATATATTTCCCAAGATTCAAGAATATTGACATCAGTAGGGATGTGACATTTGATGAAGACACAGCTTACAACAAATCCAAAAAGAAACCTACTGAAGGATCTGAATAAGTAGAAGCACCCAGAATTCATGACACAACCATGAATGAAGAAACTCAAGAAGAAGATCAAGAATTTGAATAACCACAAAGACCTATAGATACACCTCAGGAGAAGAATCCTCACAAGAGGAAACCTGCTTGGGTACAAGAAGCTATCCAAGGTGCGAAAAGATATGGGGCTCCAGAAGAGAATCATAGAGAAAGAAAGAGGACCAGATCCTGCTTCGGATATGTAGGATTATTATGTGATTTCATCGATAAAGAACCTTCCAACTATGAAGAGGCGACAGAACAGAAATAATGGAAGGATGCTATGATCGAAGAGTATCAATCAATCATGAAGAATGATGTTTGGGATGTTGTCCCAATACCAGAAGGGAAGTCAGTTGTAACTTCCAAATGGATCTACAAAATAAAGCATGCTGCAGACAGTAGCATAGAAAAAGATAAAGCAAGATTAGTGGCTCGTGCTTTCTCCCAGAAAGAAGGAATAGATTATGAAGAAACCTTTGCACCTGTAGCTAGATACACTTCCATCAAATCAATACTTGCTATGGCTGCAGTGATGGAATGGAGGATACACCAGATGGATGTCAAGACTACTTTCTTAAATGGTGCAGTAGAAGAGGAAGTGTATGTAGAACAACCACTCGGTTTTGAGACACATGACAGGGAGTGTCATGTATGTATGTACGGTTTGAAACAGGCACCCAGGACATGGTACGGCAGAATTGACAGCTTTTTATCTAGTTTGGGCTTTAACAAAAGTAAAGAAGATTCTGTCCTTTACTACAAGGTTGAATATGGAAAACCAGTGATGGTCCTACTATATGTATATGATCTGTTTGTAACAGGTATGGATGGGTTGATTGCTGATACAAAGAGAAAGCTTGCTGCCGAGTTCAAAATGAAGGAATTGGGAATGATGCACTATTTTCTAGGCATAAGGTGTGGCAGAATGCGGAGGGAATATCCATAGGACAAGGGAAGTATGCAATAGAGATCCTAAAGAGGTTTGGGATAATGGAATGCAAGGCTATGGCCACACCTAAGGCATTGAATATGAAGCTATTGAGTGATTCTTCATCAGAAGTAATTGATGCTACAATGTATCATCAGATGATTGGGTCCTTGATGTATCTGACGAACACGAGACCAGACATTTGCTTTGCTGTGAACACCTTGAGCCACTTCCTGATAGATCCGAGACATGTTCACTTGATTGTTGCAAATCATATTCTGAGGTAACTGAGGGTTACAATTGATTATGGGCTCAAGTATGAGGCAAGTCAGAAGATTAACCTGGAGGGTTATATTGATTCAGATTAGGAAGCTAGTTCCATCGATAGGAAGAGCACTTTAGGATGTTTCTTCAGTATGGGATCAGGTGTGATCTCTTGGTTTAGCAGGAAGAAATCATGTGTGGCACTGAGTACATCTGAAGCAGAGTATGTCGTAGCTTGTTCAGCTAGTTGTGAGGAAGTATGGCTGAGGAAGCTACTGTCTGATTGATTTGATCTCCAGTTGGATGCTACTAGTATATATTGTGACAACCAGAGTTGTGTGAAGTTGTCTGAGAATCCAATGTTCCATGACAAGTCGAAGCATATCGAGATCAAGTATCACTATATCAGGGATATGGTCCAGAGAGGAGCAATGAAGCTCTAGTATGTTGCGACGTAGGAACAGATAGCTAATGTGTTGATGAATCCATTGGCTAGGGTGAAGTTCGAGTACTTTAGGTAGAAGCTTGGTTTTCTCCAGATTGATATTTCCTCCAAAGGTAAATGATGAGACCCAGAGCCATTCTGAAACGGTGAGAGGATTAAGTTCCTTCCATGGTCATATGTAAGGGCTGAGCCATTTTGTCATGGTGAGAGGATTGATTCCTTCCATGTCAGATATTAGTGTTGAGCCATTCTGATATGACTGTAGGATTGGTTCCTACATGATCAGATGTAAGGGATATTGCCATTCTTGGAATGAAGGTGCCTGGTCAGTTACCAGGAATACTTGGTCTGGGACCGAAGGCCTTTCTGAAATGACTATAAGATGTAGTCTTACATGATCGGATGTGAGCACATGGCAATTCTGATGTGATTGAGGGATTGGTTCACACTTGATCATATATAAGGGTTGATTCCATTCTCTGGGAGAATGGAGGCACCTGGACAGTTACTAGGTAGCTCAGTCTAAGACTGGGGACCATTCTGATGTGATTGTAGGATTGGTTCCTACAAGATCAGATGTGAGTGCACACCATTCTGATGAGTAGGTTAGATATAAGCGCTAGGCCATTCTAAGGAGTATGTTAGATATAAGTGTTGGCCCATTCTAATGAGTAGGTCAGATATAAGTGCTGGGCCATTCTAATGAGTAGGTTAGATATAAGTGTTGGGCCATTCTAACGAGTAGGTTAGAGATAAGTGCTGGGCCATTCTGACGAGTAGGTCAGATGTAAGGGCTAGGCCATTCTGACATGGGAGAGGATGAGGTTCCTTCCATGGTCAAATGTAAGGGCTGGGCCATTCTGACATGGTGAGGGGATTAAGTTCTTCTCATGGTCAGATGTGAGTGTTGGGCATGCCTTTCTGATGAGTCAAGGTCAGATGTAAGTGCTGGATGTGCCATTTTGACTTAGGGTCAGATATAAGCATTGAGAAATACCTACATGGAGGATAGGCCTACCACCAGCATGAAAAAGGGTTGGCTCTGTATAACTTCCTATGACGAGAAGAATCATGAGATAGCACCTGTGGTACTGATCCAAATCAAGTGAGGATCATGACTTAGCAGTGATGATCTAGATTGAGTGATGATCTAGATCCATTGATGATGTCTAGTGATGATCCAGATTGAGTGATGATTCAGATCCATTGATGATGATCCAGATCCATTAATGATGTCCAGTGATGATCCAGATCGAGTTATGATTAAGATCCAGTGATGATGATCCAGATCCAGTGATTATGATCCAGATCGAGTGATGATCTAGATCCGATAAGGAAATATGACTTGAATATGAAGAGGACTTGAAGATGAATATGACAAGAGCGTGATGATGACCCAGATGATGCAAAGAAGAAGACTTGTGCTGTTAAATTGTGTCAAGAGAATACCTTCCTAGTTAAGAGGGAGTGTTGATGTAATTATAACTTCAAAATGTATTCACTTGTATTTCTTATGTATTATAACCCGATGTTTATTTCAGGATGTATTTGTAATGTAATTGAGTCATGTCATGCCCCAATGTTCCTATCGAGAATTTCTATAATGTAAACAAGTCATGTCAAGTCAAGGTGGATAACCCTCCTATTGTCTAAGGGTTAAAGTCTCCGCAGTTTTGGGGCACCAGGGTTATTAGAATCTCCTAGAGAGGTCGTCCCTAGTAGGGTTTAGTCAAGTTGGGAATTAGTATAAATAGAGAGCTAGCCTCTTTATTTATCACACACTCATCCACACTTAGTTGTAGCACATAGCTGAGGAAGAGAAAGACACTGGGGCAAGGAAGAAAGAGGTTACTGCTGTTGGGAGATCACCTTACTAGCTTTTTGGGGTTTTAATTTTGGTGTTGATTCTATCTCTGAGAAAGTTGCGGGGTTTTCTCCATTTATGGTTTCCCTGAGGAAAAACACTATGTTCATTGTCTCTTGTGTTTGATTATTGTGCTTGTTGTTCTCTCAATGAAATATCCTAATGTTATGCTAGCTTAATGCTAAAATTATAACACAGAGGTTGTATGGCCTTCTGATGGTGTAGAGGGTCATCGAGAATGGTCTCAATGGTGTTGGTGGAAGGACCCAAACTATGGTGGATTGCCTCTCAGATGTGAGGAAGAATGTGGGGGATCAATTGTGTCTAATTTGTATGTCAAAATAGTGAAATATGGTAATGATTTTTGGACCCTGGTTTTAATGGCTTCCTATTGACTTCAGGTGGTCACTCAACCATCAATTCTGCCAAAAGGTAGCACTTGGATTTTTCCTTATGGGAGTGCTAGTCAATCGGTGGGGGTCGTTGCCTGTTTCCCTTGGCAATTCCTCTCAGTGGCCAGCTACTTTGGGGTTCCCGTGGTACTCCTCACAATGAGTTTCTGGGCTGAGCCCAAGTACTTCCCATGGTTAAGGAAGTTAGGGAATTATTTCCTCAAAGGCTACAGATTGTTGAATTAGTGTAAATTATAAATTTTAATGGCTAGCTCAGCGTCATGAACTGATTTTGGTTTTTTTATGTGGTATGGTTTGTGTGTATGTCTTTTATATTTCTGTTGCATTTAGTGGCTTCTTGTATGATTTATGAATAGTTCACAGAGATTGTGTTGCAGAACTTATAATGTGAATAGATTGTTTAACATAACAGTAAATTGTAAACAAAAACTTGAATGTATGCCATACATGAATCTGAATCTGAACCTGACTAGGTGACAGCCTTACACTTGTATTTCTCATCCACCAGGGAAGGTTGCTGGGCTCTCAACACAATGGGACTAATCCCATCCGTAGATCCTCAGGTCACCCTCTGGATGCAAGGTTGGTCAACATGGAGGATGTGAATGCCGTGAAACCCCCATCGGTCTCCACCCCCTCTACCTTCCAGGTTGCCCATTTTTAGTGGTTTTAGAAAAATGACATGTGAAGTGCCTATTACTATATGAGCTTCACCCTTCGTCTTATCCCAGAATACCCCGAAGGGTGATGGCTAGGTAGAGGAGGAAGGGCTAGGAAAGATGTTAATTTCAACTTAATAATTGAAAGCTATAGTAATTGTTTAATTGAATCTTTAAACAGATTCATTAATCAATTAGCCATTCAATTTAACATTGGTTTACACATGCTGTAATAAAATGAATAGGTACTGAAAGGAAACAGACGTAGGTTTGATGGACAGAAGTGGCTGAGCCGCACTAACAGTCCCTAATATTTAAAAATCTGAATCTGAGAGACAGATCGCTCTTTTCACAGAAAATGTGGCGAGGGGGTCACAAAATTTTCCCCAAAACAAGTGAGGGGGTCGCTCAGAAATTGTAAACAGAAGAAGTCTAGCTTCTGGGTTGAAGTCACACATTTTGATCCTAAATGAGTGACATGGTCGCACCTTTCAGGCCTGAATGAGCAACCTGGTCGCACCTTTTATCCCGATAATAGAGACCGGCTTCGAAAGGTGAATTTTTTTTGAACCTGAGTCAGATCCTGCCGACAATAACTTGTAATGTGGCCAAATGGGCTCGATTTGGCCTTGAGGAGGCTCGACAGTAACTAGAAATATAGGAAAAGATAGATCTAATCTAGATTTGAAAGAAAACTAAACTAGGGAAAATAAAAATAAAATGATGAAATAAAACCCAGGGATCCTATGGGATCAACCTGGTATGGTCTCCAAATCTGTAGTAGGGATTTCACCCTAGCTACAGAGCAGGAACAAATTCCTTCCATCTATAGGACATAAGGGTAGGGTTCCTATGAGAATGAAAGAGTAGAAAGAAATAAACAGAAATGAAATGAAAATCCCCTCTACACACAAGGTTAGGGTTAAGCTCCAAGACCTTGCATACAACTATTAGGAAACCAAAATACCTCCAAGTAATCAACGGAAACCTGCAAGACAGTGTTGAGAAATAAACTTGCATACAAACAATGTTAGAAAACTACAATCTACCAAACCAAAAACATGAAAAGACAAGTATACCTTTTGGTTGGAATGGGCCACCATGCCCTAGCTTAGGAGAGCACATCTCTTAGAAAGGGGGAGCTATCGCTTAATGGAGGAATGGAGGAGAGGGAGGGTGAATATATTGAGAGGAAAATGGTCTCAAGGCACTCACATGGGCCTAGAATAACGATAGGGAGTGAAGGAGTGATTTGAGAGTGACCTCCACCCCTCTATTTATACTTTCTCTCAATATTTTTAGGGTTTTAATCCCCTGGTTGGGGCTTTAGCCCATTTTTGGGGATTTTAGCCCCTTTCACTCAACCTTTAGCTCTTTTGAGGGTTTTAAGGTCCTTTGAGGGGTTTAGCCCCTTTTTGGAGGATTTAGCCCCTATGAGAACTATTTTGGTTCTTTTTAGGGGTTTTTAAGCCCCTTTTCATATTTGTAAGCCTTCTTGAGGTTGTGGGGGTCAAATGGGGTCAAATGAGGGTCGTGCATGGATTTCCTTGGGTGGTGTAGGTGTTGTAAACTCACATATCATATAGGGTTGCCAATAATACACATTGAATCATACAAACATAACATACATAAGAGATAAGAACATAGAGATAGAATAATAGATTATATTATATCATGAGAGTCCATACATACATAGAACTAAACCGAGTTCTCAATTGGCTCAACAGCCTAATATATATGATTTGAAAATAGTTACATATAACTACTTGTCGGTTCGGTCAATCGACCTGACCTTATGCAGCCGACCTAGTCTCCTAATCAGTTGGATGTTTGACTAGTCGGCTCACTGACTAGCTCCTCCAACATCTCCCCTAGGAACAAAATCTTTCTTCGTCCCGAAGAAACATGGGAGGTACTCAAAATTTGTACTATCTGAGATAGTTACTTTATTGTTTGTTTTCATGGGCTATGCAGTCGGATGGTTGTTCATTTTTGTATGCATACTTCAACGATTGCTTCCACAGTAACGACTAGTTGATGTTGAAATTATGCCCAGCTCTGTAACACTTTCTGGATGTCGATGGACAATGTTGTGATGCTTGATAAGGTCGACATCTTCTCCTAGATGGAAAGGTCTGCTATACTTTCCATGTCGAGTCCCCATAATTGATATTTTTCTTCTGCTGCTTCTAGTAATCTTTTCATCTGCAGGAAGATGGTATCTAGTTTATCCAAGCTTCGGAGTGCTTGTTGTACCCACTGGTGTGCTTGTCTTTCTAGTCTTTGTAGTTTGGTTGTCTCCAGTACGATTTCATCTTGTATCTGGTTTCTTAGTGCTTCTTCGGTGCCTTTTCTTCTTTCCAACGCTTGAATCTGTTCTCGAGTCTACCGGGTCTACTGAAATACTTGTCCATAATAAGTAGGCCAGTCATGTAGTACCTCTTCTATAATGATAGATTCTTCCAAGTGGTCTTGGAGCACTTTGTAAGCTTCTGAGAATGTTGTGTATTGTTTCGTTAATAATTTGGATGTCTCTTCTTTTTTATTTTCTTTTGTATTTTGTATGTGTACTTGTAGGGTCGCCACCACATTCTCAAATAGTTGATATGCTTTTTCTAGTGGCTTTCTGGTGTTGGCCTCTAGAGGTCCTGGTATTACTATTTGAACTAATTTTATGCATTTTGATCAGAACTTGACTTGTTCATTCTTACTATTGTCGAGCTCCTTCTGTCTGATCTGGCTTCTTATTTTTGCCTCAGTAGCCATAGTTTCTAAGAGTTGTCCTACCTGCCTATCTCTTAGCTTTGTTGTGTTGACTACAATAGTTGATCCAAGTTGGCTAATGTGGACCATTGTCGACTGTGATTATTTATGGTGTTCCTTCTTCTTTTTGTCTCTTTTTCTCTTGTGTTTATGTTGTTCTATCTGCCGTTGTGCTTGTGCATCTGCAAGTGGTGGATTCTTTTGTGGTTGGTTTTTTGGTTTTTGATCTTCAATGGTCGGTGGAACTTTTGGATGACTTTCTTGGGTAAGATATGTAGCTGGATGTGTATCTGGAGGATTTGGTACAGATGGTTCAGGGTTTGTTAGAGGTTCTAGATTGGGAAGTGGTGGTGGAGATGGTGAATGGTTGGGTGTAATTGGCCTAGTGGGGATATTGTTAGACAATAATGGATTGTCGACTTCTGGTGGTGAGTCATCAAGGCCATCTGAGAACAAGTTGTCGATTACCTTATTGATTGTTTCCATGTCGTCCTGGTTATCTTCTTCCATACCTCCAACTGGTCCATTCGCTAGTGGTGGTTGGGGGTTATCTGAGGGTATAATTGATGTGGTGTGACTTGTAGCAAATTTGGAAGAGGCATCAATATTTCTTAGAAAAGTCGACTTAATGGTTGCTATAGTTCTTAGTTTTTGTGGTATCTGGCCAAGTTGTTGTGCTAGGAGTTTGCGTGTTGTGCTAGATTCAACTAGGGAGCACTTGGTAGAAATTTTCTGGGCTGAAGTAAATAGTTCTGGAATTTTTTCAATGAATGCTTGGAAGTCGCCATACTAGTCGAACATCTCTTTTAGGGTTTTTGGCATAGCATTTTTTCAAATGTCGACTAGGATTATGGTGGGTATCTGTGTGGTGTCTTCCTGTGTAATCTGGGTTGGAGATGGGGGTGGAGGTGTAGACACTAGGTTGACAATGATTTTGTCGAGTGAAGGGGTTGCATTTTTAAAATTTTTCGGTCTCCCTTTCTTTGCTCCTGACTCGATGAAGCATTCGAACTGCGTCTCGAACAGAACTTTGTTCACTACAGCATCTTCTATGATGTTGATGACCGTAGCTACTAGTTCATCTTCATCTTCTGATTTTGAGAGGATAAGCTTGCGCTTACCCTTTCATTTTTCTTGAGGTGCCTTTTTTCTTGCGGCTACTATTTCCTTTGCTAGTTTTCTGATTTTTTCTTTGGTTATACCATATTTTGGGTTGTCAAATTCAATGTATTCCTCTAGTCCTTCTCCACCCTCCTGTTGGTGAATTGGACTTATGTTTTTCTCCGCTGTTTTGGCCACCTGATGCTCCATCAGTGTACTTCCACTTTGGGTCGGTGGTGGTAGAGTTGTTACTTGTAGTTTGTTAGTGTCCTCTACTGGTGTTTCTTCTGTCACAAAGGTGATGATATATAGTTGGAGTTCATAGTCCTATTACTTCTCATGTTTAGTCAGTGGTTCTTCAATTGGTAGGTTTACTTCTTTATCATTTGTTGGTATTGATAATTTTGTATTTGATTGTCGAGCTAGCTCTTGGAAAATCTCTTAGACTGTTGGGTAATATTTGAGAGGTATTTCTTTTGGCTTTTTATACCTACATATACCATATATTGTGTGGTCTAGATCGAGTTGAATATGAGTTGTTTTCGGTAGACTTCTTTGGATGTTTTGAGGCGCCCTCCATCTAGTCATTTGGATTTTCAGGTTTTGGAACCAGTTTTCCAGCATTACTTTACCATTTTATAGTTCTTTCAATGTTCCATTCTGCACAAATGGATTGAACCTCCACATGCGGAATTTGTGTGGTTCTTGGAACTATTTTTCCCCGACTGAGCACAAGTGGTACATCACTATCCATAGTATCAGAGATGGGAACCTTATAATTCTGGCTGACTCCTGACACTTCTCACATATAGATTTGAGCATGTCGATGACATACTAATCCCATCTGTACACTTTTCCTGTTTCTGCTACTAAGTCTACCACTTCTAATATATCTAGATTCAGGTCACTCCCTCATCCTGTAGGGGTGATCCCCTGTTGCTATGATTTTTGGCGTCCGGGCCTGTATTTGATTAATCATTAACCCTTTTGAATTTTTTCCTGATGGTTGACCAGTTAGTCATTCTACCAGTCCTTCTTTTATACCAATAGGGACAGGGTTGCCTTGGTTTGAGAGACTAGTTAGCTTGTATATGACTTTGCCAGTGATTTCTACTAGCCTATTGAAGTAAAAATTTTCGTTGTGGTGTCGGCTGATAATGAATTTTACCATGGTTTCTTTCGTTCCTCCAAAACTCACCATCAACGATGTGTTCATGTAGTTCATAATGTAAATGTGGTTTATCTTCTCTACTTTTGGTTTCTATTTCTTGTCGACATATGCCCATTCCTTGATTTTAGCCCAAGTTTTCGCCCATGAGGTTTCTTGTACCTTGGCATTCTTGATATTTCTTAACCTTCTCATCAATGGGGTTTTGGTGGATTGCAGTTCTTTTGTTTTTACAGCTGCGGCTTTGCTTTTTCTTCAGGGCCATCTCGTCGGTCTCTTGGTCGAATTTTCTTACAGGTTCAAATTTTTTACTACTGAATTGTTCTATCTCTTCAAAATACGGTAAATGATCTTTTCCTAGCCCAAAATTTATAGGTGGAGTGGGTGACATTTCTGTTGATGGATGTATTAATGGGGGAAGTGATGGTCCATCATGGTCTCTAGAGTTTGCATTTATTGCGTTTTGATTTAGGCACTCCTTCTTTCTGTAGTCATGAAGGCGTGATTTGAACTTCGAGGTCATTGGTCGATGTCGATCATGTGAGCGGTTGATGGCGGTATGTCGATGGGTTTGGTGTTAGTTGTCGAAGTGATGGTTATTATATTTTTTGAAGTTTCTTGTCATCCTGGGTTATGGGTGTTGGTTCTGTTTTGTTGTTTTTAGTCTTCTTAGATTTTTATAGTTTTTGTCCAACAATTATGGTCATTATATGTATGTTTTTTTTTGTTTTTTGTTTTAAACTTATTTTATGTTTTGTACCGTTTTGGTTGGGCACCATTAAACAGTTTCCGAAATATTATGCTTTGTAACGTCCCTAGTCAGACTGATCCATTAGCATGAATCTATTCGAAAACGTAAGGTCCCATCCATTATGTATGTAACTTTTTGGGTTTTTCTTTTACTCAAATGTTGTATAGTAAGACGAGGTCCCCTACCGACAGATTTTTGTTTTTGATATTGTGATCATGCCAAGCCTTCTACTGATATTTTTGGATTTCTTGATGTTTTAGAGCTATCAGTCGGTGTTCCTCTAGCTTGCTTAATTGCATCAGTTGGTCCTTCCTGCCTTCTTCGACATCGACATGTAAAATATATGCTATGATAGGTGTTTGCTGTCGAAAATGTAGTGGAACAATTGCTTCTTGGCCATATACTAGTCGGAATGGTGTTTGGTTAGTCAAACGCTTGTATGATGTTCTATACACCCATAGTGCTGCAGGTATCTTTTTGTGCCAATCATCTTTGTCGGTGGTACATATTTTTGTTAGGAACCTTGTTAATGTTTTGTTGAATGCCTAGATTGCTCCAATCGACTGAGGGTGATAAGCTATACTACGTCGGTGGTCAATTTTGAACTAGTTTGTTAGTGCTTTGATGGTTTTGTTAATAAAGTGTGAACCTCGGTAACTGATTAGGGTTATTGGGCATCCAAATCTTGTAATTATATTTTCATAGATAAATTTAGCAGCTATCTCACTGGAACATGAGTCGACAGCTTTTTCTTTTTCCCACTTGGTTACATATTCTACTTCAGTTATTATGTATCTTGCACCTGTTCTTTTTGCTGGTATCGGGAATGGTCCTATGAAGTCGATGACCCAAATTTCAAATGTCAAAATTGGGTTTACTGATATCAAGGGAATTTCTATACTAGGTAGAGGTTGACCCAGTCATTGACATATGTTGCATTGGCTCACAAACTTTTTACAATCCTTGTATAATGTTGGCCACCATAGCCCTAACTATTGGATTTTCTTGAAAGTTGTATCTACTTGAAAATGTCCTCCCGCCAGTCCATAGTGTGCTTCATACATGATATTATATTTTTCATGTTCTAATACACATCTTCTGAGGATGTCATCCAGGCCCATTTTATATAAAAATCCATTTATGAGGCTATATGGTGCAGCTTTCATGTCTAAGATTTGTTTATTTGTCGTGCTAATTCCCTCTAGTGCTTGACCACTTTCTAAGAATTGGGTTATTTCCTTTAATTATGCTGCGAATGCTTCTATTCGAAATAAGTGTGCATCCAGTAGGTCGTCTTCAACTCCTGTTGGCTCCTCTCCAGTGTCGATTCACAACAAGTGGTCAGGTTCAACATTTAATTTTCCTGGTCTAGCAATGACTTCAAATTCGAATTCTTGGAATAGTAGTAGCCATCGAAAAAATCTCCCATGGATTAAGGGTTTGTTTACAAGGTATTTTAATGCTTGGTGGTCAGTATAAAAGAGGAAAGGGTTGGCTAGTAGGTAATGTTGAGACTTCTGTAGTGCAAAAACCATTCCTAATGCTTCTCTCTTTGTTGTTGAATAGTTTATTTCTACATAGAGTATATTGTCCAATCATCGAAATATACTGCCATTGTTTTGTAGATATATTCTTGAAATGTTTTTACCACAATTCTTGAAAATAATGCAGGTGCATTTTTATACCAAAATGCATAAATGTGTACGCAAACGAGCCGAATTCACATAAGAATGTTATCTTTTTCTAGTCTTATTTGGCTATTGGTACTTGGTTGTAACTTGAGAATCCATTTGTAAACAAGTAGCATACATGCCCAACGACTTTATTTAGGATTTCATCTGCATAGGGTGTTGGGAATGGGTCTGTTAAGGTGATTTTGTTTAATTCTCTGAAGATGACATAGATCCCTAGCTTTGTCAAGTTGTGGTTCTTTACTTGTACAACCATTGGACTTGCCCATTCTGATTGGTCAATAGGGTAGATAATTTTTGCTCCAAGCTTATTACCAATCTCTTTCTTGACTATCTCTTTGTATTTATGAGCTAATTTATATGGCCTCTTCTTGATAGGTTGAGCATCAGGTTTAATGTCGATCTTCATTTCACCCATTTCATGGACTAGGCTTTTGGGATCTTTGTAGTCTCTAGTGAATACATCCTAGAATTCTTTTAGTAAGTTTACTATTTCAGTTGTTTCTTCTTCACTCCAGTAATCACCAATTTTTCCATTTTTGGTCAACCATCCTTTGATATGTCAAATTATTTAGTTTTCACTTTGGCATCTAACCATTCTGGTGCTTTGGATTCATTGATTGGTCGGCTCCCTTCTTTGAATTGTGAAAATGTAGTAGGAAAGTGTGTTGTAGTCATTTGGTCAGTATCTTCTTTGTCGACTGTCTCGACTTTAAGTACTGTCCAAATTGGTTTTGTTGTTTCTGAATGGTATGATTTCCATCGAAAGCTTTTCCCTTTTGAATTTTCGTTTTCCATTTGTAGTCTTGGTGACTGTGGTATTGTCTTGGTTTGTATGTTATTACAAGTTATCGTCAGTCAGTTATAATGTTGTGTTAGGGTGTTGTTCCCGATCGGTTCTATAAATGCTTTGATTTGTTTTGCAGTTTCGACTAACTTTTCGTTTTGTGGTATAAATCTGAATTCTTTGATGAAGTTCTCTCTAAGTTCATGCCATTGAAATGTTTCACCCCATTCTTCTTCCATTTTGTACCATTTGTTTGGTAAGTCAGATAGTGTCGATGGAAACAGGTGTGGCCATGTATGTTCGTCTTTATACCCAAGTCTTTTCCACTCTTTTTAGCATGTTCTTATGTGTTCTTCTGGGTCCTGCCCCTAGATGAACATAGGTATTTGTGCTTGTTTGGTTACCCTCTTTCCTCTGAATCTTTCTACAAAGTAAGTCAAAGCTGTTGTCGATGTCTGTAATCTTGATTGATGGGTATCCTACCATCTAGCATCTTGTCCTGTGAAGGTTTCTACTAGGATTTGTAGTCGGCCATGTTCACCAATGTTTTTAGATACTTGTTCTATATGCATAACTGGTGATTCTCTTTATTTGTATCTTGGGATTTGTTTGATACTTACATTTGTTGGTTTTAAGGTAGGGTATTTCCTTCTATCCTTTTCGAATATTTTTGGGATGATGGAAACTAAAAAACATTGTTGGGCTGGTTTTTCCTGCACTATTTGAATGGTCGAGCAACCTCTTTCTTGTGTCTCATAGTTTTCGACTTCCCAAGCATATAATTCTGCGTCTAATTTGTATCCTACTGAATCTTTATTTCTTAAGTGAAGCTTTCCATATAAATTGGGTTCTGTGTAGTCTTCATTATTTTGTACTTGATATAATTGTCGGATGTTGATTTCTTCATCAATAGGTTCTATCCAAAATTCTCCTTGGGATGGATGGATAGGTACTATAAGTTTCTGTCTATTCCATTTTAGTTTTATCCTTTATTTATCTAAATATATCGTTCTTTCATTTTTATTCCCCAAGGTCGACCTACTAAAGCTGGTAAGGAACGAAATCCTTCCTTAGGGTCGATAATTTCAAATTCGACTTTGGTTGATATTCCTTTTATTGTCGTATTGACATTTCTCCAAAATCCGATAGGTTTGATCAGAACTTGGTCAGCTAATTTGAGGTATATTCCTAGTTCATATAGTTAAGGTCTACCCAATTGTTCCCAAGTGTCATGAGTCATAGTATTTACTTGTGAGCCGAAGTCAAGTACAACTTGTTGAACATGGTATCCTTCAATTTCTAGGTCGACAAGTGGGTCATCATTACTTTTGTCTTTTTGGTTTAAACTACATATGTTATTTTTTTGTTTTTTTGTATTATTATTATGCTTCATATTATACAATAATTCAATGAATTGAGATACCGATTTATCATCTTGTACTAAACATATTAATTCTTTAATTGTGCTTTGTCAACTATTATCAACTTCTTCTTGTCTAGCAAATTCTTTAAATATATTCGTTGCATCACTATACAATTGTTTTTGTCTAGCTGGGTTAGGATAATCATTCTTCTATTTTATTTTACTTATGTGTGGATTATCACTCCCAATTTTTGTCCCTTGTCGGGTTACTGTATGCATATTCTTCATATTGATTAAATCATGTTTTTGAACACAAGATAAGACATTAATTTTTTTCTTTTTATTGATTTTATCAAGCATAGTAGGGAAATCCTCTAATGAGTGATCACCGACTCCACATCTACTACAAAATTTTAAATCTGTTCTGTCCTTGTATGGGTAGTCTTCATATCAACGACCTTCTTTATAGCATGTAAAACATCGGATGGAGTGACGTGGTCGATTGTCGCAATTCCTAGAGAATTGACCTCGACCTCCATATCCTCCATGATGGTTTTCGAACCGGCACTCATATCGATGGTCTTCATATCTTTCATTATTCGATTCATTTTGATCATTGCTTCGCTAGTTGTTATCGTTGTTCTGTGCAACTGCGTTTATCTAGTAAGCTGCTTGGTAGTTTTGTTTGTTCTTTAAGTTTAGGTGGTAGTCAGTCATCATGTGAATTTTTATTTCACAGATTGCACACAAAGATACTTTTCCATTTTTCATGTCATACACGAAATATTTCATTGTGTGTTGTCCATGTTCTTGGCAAATGTCATAGAAACACTTTGTCTGAATAAATCAAAGGTCCTATCGACTTATGTCTTGTTGATAGTTATCTTTAGCGTGTTCGACCATTGAGCATTTTTTGCACCATACATCCTGATTCTTGAGGTTCAGCTCTTTCAATGATTTCTGCATGATTTCTAGCTATTCTTCCAGTCTAGTTTCTGTGGGATATGCTGGGAAATATTCATCCAACTCCACTTCCAGAGCTTTGGTAAGTGCATATTCGTACGTTTTAAACGTCTCCAAGCTTATGTGCCACCAAATTTTCTAAGATAAACCTGCAAGGAACCACTAAATTAATATTTCTTCATCAATTACATAATCCAGTTGGCTGAGGAGATATTTCCAATGTTTGTCATATTCTCGGATAGACTCTACTGGATTTTGAGATGTTGTTTTCAACTTCTTGGCTCCAAATGTTTTGCATCTGGATTTTTAAAGAAAGATAAGAATTGTGCTTTAATTTCTGCTTTAGATGCTTGGGGATTTCTCTCAATATAGGTCAGGTACCACGTTAGTTCTCTTTTCCTCAAGGCACCAGTGAACCGTTCCATTTGTTGATCTTCAGCTATAACCTGATTTTCCTCCCATATTGAATCACAGATGAACCAATATCATCTAGGATCTTCATCGCCCTCGTATAGAGGGATATGTGTTGATCCGTGACCCATGTCGGAATCATTGTTGCTATCTCCTCCAGGAGGTGGTGATGGTGGGGGTAGTGGGATTTTTTGCTTGTCTTGTTGTCCAAAGCTATTTTTGATGGAACTTCCATTCCCGTCAGTCATTTTTTTTTTGTTTCTTCTCCGACAAGTAGTCGATTCGGGTCAACTTCTCCTATCGATGTCCAACTACATTGATTTCTCTGCAGGTCCGACTATTCTATATTTTCCAAAGTTGTGTTTGGCATGGGGGTACTGCTTCATGTGTCAGGTAAAGTAAGTGGATTCTTCCTCAATTTTTCAACATATAGGGTGTTAACAACGGGCTCCAACTAGGGATGATATCCTCCCTGTGAGATATCAAAGAACTCGTAGACCAGGTGCCTGTTTCTAACTTTTGTATCCAAACCTCTAAACTTTTTACTTTGTCTTTGATATATATTTTCTAAATAAAGAAAAATGGCTATCCTCCAAAATATTAGGGCCTTCACTCTAGGCTTCCAAAATATTTGGTTCACCATATGTACTTCTTTCAATAAAATAAATATTTACAAACTATGGTACAAATTTTACCCTTCACCTTAGGACATGTAATGCTTCAAAAATATTCCATTGACAGGGTTACTCTCCAATGAAACCCCATTTGGATATTCCAGAATAAATGCATTTTCCCCTCTATGACCTGCAATAACATAAGGACCTACCCACATGTGATCAAATTTTCCATGCTTGTCTTCCCTAGGGGCATCCCATTTTAATACCAAGTCATCAATTTGGAACTGTTCTTCTTTCACCCTTCTATCAAAGGTGTTTTTCATTTTTCTTGGTGTATCTACACTTTATCATAATCTTTATTCCTTTTCTATTGTAATTCGATAATTTGGTTTATCCTTCTTTGCAGGTGGTTTGGCTCATCCTGTTTTTCTTGAAAATATTTCATAACTGGTACACTCAACGATGGTAGAAAAATGACTTCAGTTCCATATACCAATTGAAAAGGAGACATTCTGATTTCCCTTTTAGTGCTAATTCTATCAGCCCACAAAGCATACTTAAGTTTGGTGTGCCAAGCTCTTTTGTTATCTTCTAACAACTTCTTAATAATTCTTACCGGACTCTTATTAGAAGACTCTTCCAATCTGTTTCCTTGTGGATAGTAAGCAGTTGAATGATTTAAACTGATATGATAATTATCTTTTTGGATTTAAAAGCTGCTGCACTATCAGTCACTATTCTTCTAGGACACCCAAACCTAGCCAATATATTTTCTTCAAGAAAATCCATAATTACTGTCTCAGTAGCTCTCCTGGTAGGTATTGCTTCAATCCACTTCATGAAATAGTCTATGGTTGTCAGAATCCATTTATGTTGTCCTAAATAATTTGGGTTTATTTCTCTAATGAAATCCAAACCCCACTGCTGAAAAGGAGCTTCTACTATTATTCGATTAAGAGGGAGTGGAATTACCTTTCTCTTACCATCAAAAATTTGGCATTGATGAAATGTGCTAGTTTCTTTGTACACTTCCGAAAACAATGATGGCCAATAAAAACCTGCTCTCAAATTTTTGTTGGCTGTCACTTTCCAAGAATGATGTCCTCCACAATCTCCTTTATGAAATTCTTTCACTATGTACCGGGCTTCATTTTCTAAAAGGAAATTAAGTAACACACCTATAGGATCCTTCAAATAAAGATACTGATTTAAAATACAAAATTTAGCAGCTTTCAACTTCACAAATCTTGCTCTCATTTTAGTTAATCCTGCAGGAGCTTGTAAATTTTGAATAACATGAACAAAATTAGAATACCATGGAGATGTAGTGAAATCGATCATTACCTCCACCCACTACTACATTTCGATCCAAAATCCGACGGAAAAATCCGACGGCGCATGGATTTATCTTTTTAAACTTACCAAAAATCACAAGGATAATTCTTTTTTTTGTAAATGTGGCCACAAGCGTCGGTGAAGTGACGGCTATTCTCATAACCGTCTGTTAAGCGACGGTGCGTTAGTAAGCATCGCTTAAGCGACGATGCCTTTAATTGGTCAACTATTTAACATGGAAAGCGCCATCGCATATCCGACGCTTAGGTTCATTTCCTACACACACTCATATAAATAGATGTAGGCCTAGGTTCATTATCTCACACACTCACTCTCGCACTTATCTCTTGGACAAGAAATGCAAAATTCCTAAGGGTTTGTTTTTTGGCCTTGTGCTTTTGTGGGGATCTTCCCACTTGGTCTTGGATTTTGGTCTTGCTCTTTGGTGACTTCTCTCTTGAAGTATCTCTTGGTTAATAATTTATTGGTTTATGGTTTGGTGTTGGTCAAAAACTTATGAGAAGAGGTGAGGGATTTGGTAGTGCTCATGAATAGCATGCAGCATGCAATGTTGTAGTTAATATAATTCCTTACCATGTTGTAGTTTTAGTTGTTGTCATCACTCATCACACTACAGTATTTGTTCATGCCTTCCCATAACATTGGGTTGGGCTAGATTACTCATGGAATCTCTACTCATTTATTCCTTGCCAAATATTTTTCCTTTTACATGATTTAGGATTTGGTTTTCCAATCACCTTGAACCGATAGCACTCCATCCTAATATTTGTCCCCTTCACGAGGTGTTTTGTTGACTAATGTGTGCTAGTGTTGGAAGGAATCTTTAGAAAGAGCTTGCTCCCTTCACATTCATAGGACTGAATCATGAACTGAAACACATGGTGATGGGTTGGGAATGACCGTCGACACTTCTTGAAATCCAAATACACTATCACTCCATCTATGGATATAATAATTGTTGATAGGATTCCAAGATAATCCGAGAGACGTATCCTCCATAGGATTTTTTTCCTTGGGACAGAGGTAAATGAAATATTCATGTAGGACATGGATTATACCATGATTTTCAATGTTTAATTCTTGAATACCCTAGTAATCTCGTTAGGTGTTAATTCATGTTTTTCAATTGTTATATTCCTTTCCTCTTTAATAATAGAAAATAAAGAATTATCCTACTCCTTTTTTATTGGTGATATAATATAATTTCATATAATTATCTTCATGGACACCTCCATGCATCCAAATTTGTGTAAACCTAGCAAGACAAGTCAATCTCTCAAGTACCTCAAGATGTAGCTGATTTGGAGCAAGGAGATAACACAATATATTCAATGATCCTCATCTAGCTATCAATATTGTGAAATGAAAGAGAGGCATGCTATGAATTATTAAATAAATGAACTTGAATTTGAAAAATGAAAGGTTTTCTTACAATGGAGATTCTACCTACATTTATATTGCTGAAAAGGCCTTTTGGCACTAACAAGGTATTTGGGTTTCAATTATTATATGGACACATAATTTGAAGTCTAGACGGAAAAGGAAAATGATCATTAACATAAAAAATGCTTAAAAATCCTTTAACAATATGTAGGCATACTATTTAAATTACAATTATTTTATGCTGAAAGTATGTGAATGTCAATCAATAAATTCACTTCAACATTCCAGGTTTTTAATACGAAAACACCAATTCTATTGCATGGTGCCATGCATGCCTCATGGAAAAGGGTTGGCGATGATAACGATGATGATAATGACTATGATGATGAATATGACAATGACAGTGAGAATGATATGAATGATAATTATGATTATGACAATGCTGACAATGATGATGATGTCAATGATGACCATTATTAAGACCATAAGGGAAAGGGGGCAATGTTAGTAATGTCATGGAGAATGTTGATGATGATTACACTGACAATGTGAATGACATGAATGACAATGGTGATGACAATGATGATGACAATGATGATGAAAATGATGATGATTATGATGATTTATTATTACAAACCTAATCCCTTTACTAGAATTATATTACAATGGATTGAAAACAATGGGCAAAAATTATACCAGAATATCCAATTTGGCATAGGATTTATGCAAAGAATATAACACATACCCAATAACAATGATGAAAATAATGATGAACAATGATGATGATGATGCCATTGAAAATGATGTGCTTATATAATGATAATGATGAAAATGATGACGATAATGAGGACAATGATGATGGCGATAAAAATGACAATGATGACTATGATGACAATGAAAATGATGATGACAATGAGATGAATGAATATGGTGATAATGATGATGGAAATGATGAGGACGTTGATGACGATGTGATTATATGATATCACATAATTTCAAATATACCGATATTAAGACCAAATTTTATAAACTACAATAAAAATATCCTCTAGTTATAAAGATGTGAATGTGGATATATAGTTATATGGTTTCCAAACCTATTTGACCTATCCCACAATCAGAATTTAAGGGGGGGGGGGGAATTCCCATAAAAATAATCCAAAAGGGTTTATTATTGAAACATATTATAGTATGTCATATTTAAAGACAAAGGTGTCAACCGTGATTTCATTAGGTTCAATAGTACCATGTAGTACACCTTCGGGATAAACTTTATTGACACCTTTAGTGGTACCATTCTTGCTACCAAAGTTATCTTTTTTACAACCATGAACATTGGTACAATTATTAGGCTAGTGGGTATCTATTGAAATCTTCTTTGTAATCCTTATGCCAAAGTTGACAACCAACTAGGGCCAACTAGGCCAAACACAACTCAAAAAAGATAGATTTAATTGCGACAAGGATGAAAGATCATACACAATATTAATACCATCAATAAAACCCTAACTAACAAAAAATTAGATGTCACCTAATTTGCAATATACAGAATACAAAAGATAAACCACCCATTTTCAATGTACACAGTAAAAAAGAGAATTTTCAATGTAAATAATACACGAAGAGAAACAACTCATTTTTCAATGTATACAATATACAAATGACAGATTATTTTTATTTTAGATGGATAGATTTTTTATTGTCACATATTTCTATAGACATGGATATATAAGCCTCGTATTGATACATAATGTCAATACACTACCATGAATTAACAAAATCTCTATGAGTTGAAGTGACCATCAACGATATTCCTTTGTACCCTCCATTGTTCAAAATTTGAGTTGAAGATCCCACCACTCAAAATATTGTGATACTTTGTGTACAAATCATGACCTCTGAGGAAGTTGTTCTTTAACACATACTCGATGTTCCCAAAATTGTAGGACATAACCTAGTCAAGGTTGTTTCACCATGGATCCTTGAACATGAATGTCCCTCCACTTTCTATTAATAACTCTAATACTTAATCTTATAAATAATGGGGGTTTAATATTAAATATGACAATATACCCACCAAAGACCATGTTACAAATCCTTTTGAGTACCTTTATAACTAAATATTTAAATACACTAGAGAGAAAACTACCACATACCCATCTTCAACCCATGTAAAATCTATCCCAACAAAAGTATCAACATCCACAACTCAATTACAAATCTGATTCTTGTCATTCTCCTTGGTTTGAAAAGTTGAAAAATTGAATGTACCATGGATACTTTTTATATTTTATGATATAAAGGAAATTTTTTCGTGGTTAAAATAAAAAAATTATGCTTATAAACAATTAAAAACCACCTAAACAACACACCAAACTTTGCAATACAATTCCTCGCTGGTGGTCCTATATATGGTTTGGGTTCCAATTTCTATTGCCTTTCAGTGCCCGATTCCAATGGCTTTTATAGTTCCGAGGACTTCGATCTTATAATTTCCTTGTCATCCCAGATTCTGAGTCCATTGATGATCCTATGGTTGATTTGTCTGTTTCCTGTTCCGATTCAGATTACTGTACAGATCCATTTTCCCCTTAGTTCGATAAATCTCCAACAATCCTATTTCTTTCCCAAGTTCCTTTCCCTATTGTTCCATCCATTGACTGTTATGTGGAGTTGTTGAGAAATCCCCGGGGGGGACGCTCGGTGTGTCCAGTTCCTGTTCTAATTTGAGGACTGATCATTTGACCGAGCCGGACAAGGGTAAATTGTTTATCCCTAAATTGAGGATACCTTTTTAGGGCAGGATTTTCCTCATCTTCAATAGGTAGGATAGAGGTGGGTAGAGCTTGGGTAGGGGTTTAAGAAGCAAAGTAGGTATAAGGAGTAGTCCACCATTTCGATTTGGAGCAGTCCGCCATTTCATCGATTTGGAGCAGTCTGCCATTTTGATTTGGAGAAGATTCAGTCCGCTACCATTCCATTCCAAATGTCTTCAGCAAGTGACATTGAGCTATTTTGATTTGGTTCTGCTCTCATTTACACATATTCCATGTGTTCATATAAGGATAAAATATCATCAACAGAATCAACCAGAAACCTTTAAACAGTCTCACCATCGTAGGCCCTTACCCTTTCGTAAGAAGAGAAGCCTTATCCTTCTTTTCCCATAAACCTTCCTTTACCCTTTTGCAGGTGACCAGGAGCTCTTAGCCTACGTGAATATATATTGTACTAGTAATCCACTTGTATTCCAAGTATAGGTGTTAAAAATAACAACCATTAGGTAAGTGATACGTTCTATACAATAGTTCAGTTTCTTACAGTAAGCTCTATCATACCAGGAAACAGTGGTAACCAAATCTATTAACACTCAAGATGTATAAGTAATATGCAACTACTAATTCCATGGAAGCTAATATTATATTAATAAGGCAAGTAGTCTGCCAGGATGGAGTAATGATTGAACGTAGCATATAGATTTTACATATATGAACTAAATAGAACATCTGTATCTAATGGATTAAAAAACGTGTCTGCCTATCCATCCACCATCCATTGGTTCACATCTCTCATTCTTGTCAATTGGCACCTCCTTACTTGTCATGCATGGATAAGTATTTAGGTTAATTGGTACACCTCACTCTGGAGACTACACATCATCTGTGCCCTCTGCTCATACCGTCCAGCAGCATCAGCATAAGCATAGCATCAGCATCAGATTCCAATCACAGTATCCGTATAGAGATTCTTGTATATATCTGTATAGAGATGTATATCGATCTAGAGATGTAGATATTTAGAGAGATTTCTATTGATGAAGGGCTTTTTGTGATAGGTTCCAAGGTTATAGGTGAACAGCTAAGAGGATTTCTATGGTTCCGTCGATTCATCTACAATGTGCAGCAAAACATCCTCCATGTGTCATAGAAACTGTATGAAACGTTATGCATAAAAATCCATGCTTGTGGGATTCAAAGCCCATTTTTATGTGCATAAAAAACCCTAATAATGTGTGTGTAAATGTGCTTATGGATTAGAGAAGTGATGAAGCCCTCCAAGAGATGTATTTTTCTCCTAGTTCATGTTGAAAATGTATGGATCGGCCTTATGTGTTCTAAGAAACCTCCAAGAGAGGGTATAAATAAACCATCAAAGCACCTCATTTCATAATAAAATCATCAATTCTATTCTAGTGAAAACATTGTTGAGAAAAGGAGCATGTGAAAGAAGTTATTTTCTTGGGTTTTATGGTTTTACTATCTCTCTTCAACCTTTCTATGTTTGGTTAGGGTTTCTCTACAAGGGGGCCTACTTTTGGTATTAGGGTTTTGGCATGGTTTGGGGGTAAAGTGCCAAAGATTTGGATTATTTATTGTGCTATGGGATGAGGATAATGCTTTTGCAAAAACATTCTTAAGAAGACCTACATGCTTTATGTTGAGATGAAAAATCAATCCTCTTATTGAGCTAGGGTCTCCCTATAAGGAAACCTCTTTTGTATTAAGGTTTCTTGCATTATCTCTTGGGTAAAGTTCAAACATTTCTGCATGATAGAATGCACCATAAGGAGAGGATCACAATGATTCCAAAAGGTTTAATAAAGGATCTATATTTTATCTACTAGCTGATTTTTCTATGCGCTTGTTGAATTAGGGTTTTTCCCTATAAGTGAGGTTGTTTTGCATGAAGTTTTTGGGCATGATTTCAAGGGAAGAGTTGCTGATTAGTTACAATTTGAATCGGATAGATACATATGCAGATACTTCAAGAGTGGTACATATAACATTTCACAAAACCTGTAATCTTTATGTTATCAATTTCGCAATATGTTTTCCATTAATTTTTTTAAAAATATGTTTTTAAATAAGATCTTCCCCGTGTATTGGTTTCAGTTCGAAATTAATTTTTTTAATTACTTTTGTTGCAGTCAGTTGATTAGGGAAAGTACCTAATGGAGCATGAGAGGCTGACATCCCCCTACAAGTGACAGGTATATATACCACATTTTTACTTACCTGCTTCTTTAGAAAGTACATTTGTTTAATTATGATATCAACGTGGTCAATATTTAAATATGTTTTTAAATAATATTTTCCCCGTGTATTGGTTTCAATTCGAAATTAATGTTTTTAATTACTTTGTTGCAGTCAACTGATCGGGGGAAGTCCCCAATGGAGCCTGGGAGGCCGACACCCCCTACAGGCAACAGGTATATATACCACATTTTTACTTACCTTCTTCTTTAGAAAGTACATTTGTTAATTATGATATCAACGTGGTCAATATTTTGTTTGTAGGATGAGGGTCAAGGCAAGAGCTCCATAATAGATGATATGTTGACAGATGTTAGCATGCCACGCTCATCGGGTCATGAGCAGGTATATAGCACATTGGGAATTTTAGAAACTGTATTTATACATATTTATGTTATCTAATTATATTAATGTTTCCTATTTTTATGTCGAATGATACTTATCTATAGACGGATCCGAAGGATATGGATTTGGGGCACATTCTTGACGATGTTGACCTCAAGAATTCAAAGAATATCCGGGATGCAGTTCAAAAAGAAAAAAGAAAATTAAATCAGGAGGTCGTCAATTTGCTTATATCAGATTCGCAAATGACGCAGGATGAGACTCAAGCAAAGATAGATCGTGTGTTGCTTAAAGTAAAGCGCTTGGATGTAAGTTGCAAACTCTTTAATTATAAGTCTATTCCAAATGCAATTTTTTTTCCTATTCGTATATGAGTAAATAAAATATTATTTTTTTCTACAGGAATGTTTTTTCCCCGGTGAGAGGCATGCTGATACCATTGAGCATGACACCCCCTTCGCCACTGATCATGTATCGTTGCCGTCTGGCCAGTCGAAAACACAAAATGAGACACCCCAAATGGAACATGAGAGTGCTGACGAGGATCAGGGGCATGAGAGTTCCGGAGAGGATCAGGGGATGGTACATGGAGAAGAGCATGACTTTGATTCTACTGTCCCAGCATTTCTTGGATCTTTCTGTGTCACTAGCATGGGAACATTTGAGACTACTTTTTTGGTGGACGAAGATCTCATTACCTAAAAGATGGAGAAGATTCCAGGTACTATTTACAAAATGTTTTAACTATATATTATAATTTTATTGGAATGTAATTATGCATCATTCTTTTTACACTAATTAACACATACTCATATGGATTAAAGTCTCAAATATTAAATTGCAAATACTATATTGTTGTAAGTGTTGATGTTTTAATGTAGAGGGTCTTCATGTGCAACTTGAGGCAGCATTAGAAGATCAAATGCATGAAATTCATGTCACCCATGAGTTGCCAGGTACAAAGCACTGCTCTAATGTTTTTTTCTTAATGAAGGACTTACAATGATAATAATAAAAACACCTCAAGTAATTAATATTTCTTCATTTTTCCATTACATCCTGGCACCTTACAGCAACCACATACATGTCGTGAGCACATGACCCATCGACAAACACGATCATAGACAGCTACAGAGGGCATAGGAAACAAAAAACAATTGGTAGAAGAGGATGTCACACTTAGAGAATATGTGGAGAGAAAAAAGCGCCAAAAAAAGTAGTGATTGTAATAAGTACACTATTACATTTTTTTTTATGCATTGTCCTCGGATATTATTTTTGATATTATGGAGTAATGTCTTCAACTATTTATTTTTTCTATGTATGAATGAATGAATGAGTTAATTAATGAATGCTATAAATTAATTAATGATTGAATGCAAGTAATTTCTTTAAGACAAGAAACTCACGATGTTCACACAAAATATCATTTATTTCCAAGCACGTGCATTGGGTATGGGGAATTGAGAGTGATGTGAGAGGGGGGGGGGTGCAGAGGCCATATGAGCTTCCACCTTCACGTGGTTAGCCCTGTTTAGTAGAGAATATTAAACTATTCTAGAAACAGAGAGGATCTCAATAAGGTAAAATGCATGCATTATTACAATGTTTCTTTATTATGACCAGATACGTTGTTTCTTTCTTCCAGCTAACTATAGACATGCATTTTCTTTATACTGCAGAGTGAGAATCTTGATGGGATGGAGATTTCTGGTTTGGAAGATCTTCAAAGTATACATGTTGAGGCATTGACCAAGCTTTTCCAAGCTAAGGTATTTGTATCCAGTTAAGATTAAGTGGGAAAGGTACGTAGCTATCCCTTCCATTATAGAGGCTATATTCTTGGAGTTACATCTTAGCTTGTAAGTTTTTATATGAGTTAATTAGGTGTTTCTATTAGCTTCAATTTTTCTCGCCTATTATGAATTGCTTGTTTAATATCATGGAACTGGTAAGTATGTTAATCCATGTGTGTTATTTTAATTGTCTTCTTTGTATTGCCTCCTTATGGGGATCATTGTAACGTTAAATCACTAGCATCTCCAACCATCC
>LPNX010781423.1:131208-144760 GCA_001517045.1 Pseudotsuga menziesii | reverse complement strand
ACATAGAATTTTTAAAGGTTGGTAAATTAACTTACAAAATTTGGTTTTTCTGCAGTCTCCATTGATGAGACCTATCCCTCTTGTTCAACGATGGGGATCACCAGTGAGTAGTCACAAAAGAAAGCTACACTTCTCTAAAGAATCTGGCAGTGGTAGCAAAATGGGGGATAACTAAAAAAATTTATAGGGGACATACATAGATGTAACTTTTTGTTCATATGTACACACATATGTACTTTTTGATCCACTATTTTGTATTATGGCCATGTGGCATGGAAATTTTTGTACAACATTATTGCTATACATATATAATATAAATCAAGGTTCAAATTTATACATATATATGGTTGAATTTATCTTGGAATATGATATCATGGTTGACTTGGTCTTGGAACATGATATGTGTGGTTCACCTATGTGATATAATGATATGTGTGGTTCGTGCATGTGTGCTAACTTAAATGAATTTCCAATACTTAAAGGAAGAATTTAAACGACGCATCAACTTTTTAACATCATACAATTCTAACATACAATAACATACCGTAATTTACACACACTAACATACTCTACAATTCTAACATACACACAATAACATACTCTACATTAGCCTACGACACTAACATCATACCATACTATGATACAATAACATGTACCATAACATCACATACTAACAAAATGTACCATTTAACACTAAGTCATGCATGCATGTGTAATATATACCATATCATACCCTACAATACCCTATGACACTAGTTCATCATACCATACTAACATACATCATGTACCCTACAAACCCTAAATTGGTTGAAGTAAACCCTAGTTGGTGCATGCAAATTTGTGTTCATGAAAGCCTAGTTGGTTCATGCAAGTATTGGTGATCATGTGTTTCTAGTTCCCTCTCCTAACTTGCATGATTGCTCATTAAACCCTAGTTCCATCTCATACCTTGGTAACCTTAGTTGGAGCATGCAAATTATTGTTCATGAAAGCCTAGTTGGTGCATGCAAGTATTTTTGATCATGTGTTTCTAGTTCCCTCTCTTAACTTGCAAATTTCTCACCAAACCCTAGTTCCATCTCATACCTTGGTAACCCTAGCTCCACCACAGGCCTTTAATTCCATCTCATCAAAATACCCTAATAGATAACAACAGACAAAATACTACATGATCTTTGCAAATGTGCCAATTTCAAATATTGTCCAAAAATTTCTCCCATGTTGGTCCTATATGGGAGAAAAATCCTAATTTAAAAAATTGTCCAAAAATAATAATAATATTATTATAGAAAATATCAAAAAACACACATAGTATTATACATCCAAAAAACTGTATGAACCAAAATATTATCTAACTCAGCCAAAATAGTGAAATATATACATAGATATTACATGTCACCTTTATTTGAATCACAAGGAAGAAACCAAATAGGGCCCTTCAATTATCTCTTCTAACTCCATATCTTCTAGAATATGACTTGCTTTAGGAAGAGAATGAACAATAATGCTTAGTTCCCAAAAACACGCTGAAAATAAATGTACTAAAGACTAGCAGTATTTGACAATTAGGTCTTGTTTAACATCCAATTTATAGTGAGATCCTAGTCAACAAGAACCTAGAGATTTTTTACACCACCATTGAAAGAACATTTCATCAAGAGCATTGAGGCCATTAATTATGCAAAGTTGTTTGTTCCAATGCCAGTACCAACTTTATACTTACTGAAATGCATATCAAAGAAAAATAAGATGTCGTGTGATACTAAAAGTCGGAACACTTTGATATGCACCATCAAGGAAACCCATGACTTTGATATGTAAGCTACCATGGGAAAAGAATTAGATACATGTGTTTAGTGTACTTTTTGAGACAATTCTTGAATAAGAGATTAATTCTTGAACAAAAGAATCATTTTTTCCTCAAATAAAATTAAGAACTAAGTTCATCCCTAGCCAAATCCCCCATATGACCATGTACAAATAATTACTTTAAACATTTTAAGTTCTCTTTTTCCATACCAATGCCACTAACAATAATAATAAAATCACATCTCATACCTTGTTCCGTCTCATAAAGCACATCTCATAACTTGAATGATTGCTCACCAAACCCTAGTTGGACATCTCATACCTTGTCTTGACACTAATTGGAGCATGCAACTTGGTGACTCATGAAAGCCTAATTGGTGCATGCAAGTATTGGTGATCATGTGTTTCTAGTTCACTCTCCTAACTTGCATGATTTCTCACCAAACCCTAGTTGGACATCTCATACCTTTTCTTGACCCTAGTTGGAGCATGCAACTTGGTGACTCATGAAAGCCTAGTTGGTGCATGAAAGTATTGGTGATCAAGTGTTTGTAGTTCACTCTCCTAACTTGCATGATTGCTCACCAAACCCTAGTTGGACATCTCATACCTTGTCTTGACCCTAATTGGAGCATGCAACTTGGTGACTCATGAAATCCTAGTTGGTGTGCATGCAAGTATTGGTGATCATGTGTTTCTAGTTCACTCTCCTAACTTGCATGATTGCTCACCAAACCCTAGTTCGACATCTCATACCTTGTCTTGACCCTAGTTGGATCATGCAACTTGGTGACTCATGAAAGCCTAGTTGGTGCATGCAAGTATTGGTGATCATGTGTTTGTAGTTCACTCTCCTAACTTGCATGATTGCTCACCAAACCCTAGTTGGACATCTCATACCTTGTCTTGACCCTAATTGGAGCATGCAACTTGGTGACTTATGAAAGCCTAGTTGGTGCATGCAAGTATTGGTGATCATGTGTTTGTAGTTCACTCTCCTAACTTGCATGATTGCTCACCAAACCCTAGTTGGACATCTCATACCTTGTCTTGACCCTAATTGGAGCATGCAACTTGGTGACTTATGAAAGCCTAGTTGGTGCATGCAAGTATTGGTGATCATGTATTTCTAGTTCACTCTCCTAACTTGCATGATTGCTCACCAAACCCTAGTTCGACATCTCATACCTTGTCTTGAACCTAGTTGGAGCATGTGCAACTTGGTGACTCATGAAAGCCTAGTTGGTGCATGCAAGTATTGGTGATCATGTGTTTGTAGTTCACTCTCCTAACTTGCATGATTGCTCACCGAACCCTAGTTCCATCTCATACCTTGTCTTGAGCCTAGTTGGAGCATGCAACTTGGTGACTCATGAAAGCCTAGTTGGTGCATGAAAGTATTGGTGATCATGTGTTTCTAGTTCACTCTCCTAACTTGCATGATTGCTCACCAAACCTTAGTTGGACATCTCATGCCTTGTCTTGAGCCTAGTTGGAGCATGTGCAACTTGGTGACTCATGAAAGCCTAGTTGGTGCATGCAAGTATTGGTGATCATATGTTTGTAGTTCACTCTCCTAACCTGCATGATTGCTCACCAAACCCTAGTTCCATCTCATACCTTGTCTTGAGCCTAGTTGGAGCATGCAACTTGGTGACTCATGAAAGCCTAGTTGGTGCATTCAAGTATTGGTGATCATGTGTTTCTAGTTCACTCTCCTAACTTGCATGATTGCTCACCAAACCCTAGTTGGACTTCTCATACCTTGTCTTGACCCTACTTGGAGCATGCAACTTGGTGACTCATGAAAGCCTAGTTGGTGTCAATGCAAGTATTGGTGATCATGTGTTTCTATTTCACTATCCTAACTTGCATGATTGCTCACCAAACCCTAGTTGGACATCTCATAGCTTGTCTTGAGCCTAGTTGGAGCATGCAACTTGGTGACTCATGAAATCCTAGTTGGTGTGCATGCAAGTATTGGTGATCATGTGTTTCTAGTTCACTCTCCTAACTTGCATGATTGATCACCAAACCCTAGTTGGACATCTCATACCTTGTCTTGAGCCTCGTTGGAGCATGCAACTTGGTGACTCATGAAATCCTAGTTGGTGTGCATGCAAGTATTGGCGATCATGTGTTTCTAGTTCACTCTCCTAACTTGCATGGTTGCTCACCAAACCCTAGTTGGACATCTCATACCTTGTCTTGACCCTAGTTGGAGCATGCAACTTTGTGACTCATGAAAGCCTAGTTGGTGTGCATTCAAGTATTAATGATCATTTGTTTCTAGTTCCCTCTCCTAACTTGCATGATTGCTCACCAAACCCTAGTTCCATCTCATACCTTGTCTTGAGCCTAGTTGGAGCATGCAACTTGGTGACTCATGAAAGCCTAGTTGGTGCATGCAAGTGTTGGTGATCATGTGTTTCTAGTTTGCTCTCCTAACTTGCATGATTGCTCACCAAACCCTAGTTGGACATCTCATGCCTTGTCTTGAACCTAGTTGGAGCATGCAACTTGGTGACTCATGAAAGCCTAGTATTGGTGATCTCATGTGTTTCTAGTTCCATTGCATACCTTGTCTTGAACCTAGTTGGAGCATGCAACTTGGTGACTCATGAAAGCCTAGTATTGGTGATCTCATGTGTTTCTAGTTCCATTGCATACCTTGTCTTGACCCTAATTGGTGCATGCAAGTATGAAAGCCTCTAGTTGGATTTTGATATGTACATGGCAATGTAATTAAATGTATATTAAACTAAAAACATCAAGAAATGTAAATTTCAACAACTCGAGAGCTTGTTATTTTCTGAACTATATTTGGTGGTGTCTAAAGACACCATTCTTGGTGCCTCCAATGTGCCATAGATGGTGTTTGTATCCTAGACACACGAAAGGCTAGACATTAGTAACATCATAAGAAAGAAAAGAGAACCCAATGAAAATGTGCAAACACGATTTATAGATAACTCACCCGAGGTTGTACGATCGTGTTTATAGTGTCCAGTATCCTCTGAATAATATTATGTCTGTGAATGGTATCTGTCAATCACAGGTTTATTACATTGGTAATAAAGTAAGGCTAAATAATGGAAATTGTGCTTCAGAATTCACTTTTAAAAAGGTTAAATAACGCACCTGACAATGCACTCATACAAGTAGGAAATCCATATCATCTCTGGTGCCAATGGTGTCCATCAATCTTTCGTGCTCTATATGAGGTAGCAAGTATCGTACATGTGATCTATTTTTGTGAGCAAGTGTGCGGAGCTTGATGTTTATACCAACTACTAGGTTGGTGAAGTGGTATACAATAGCTCCTGGTCTATAATCCTGATATACATACCCACCCTTCCTTTTCTTTTGTGTGTAAAGTGTCAAGTACTCCCCTTTTATAACCATCGAGCCAGTTGGGAATTCAATATTTTCATCATCTGTAACAGGTTCTAGAAGGGTTTGTTTCCCCTCTAAGCAACGTGCCAACCAATAGTCAGAACCCCATTCATTTTTTTTGGGGAAACCATTGCATATATCTGACCTGTGAAAGGAAATAGGTCAAGTTAACAATACATTTTGTAAATAAGGTTTTGCATTTCTAATTTCTACATAAATTAAATTCTACAAAGGTCGAGTAAACAATACATGAATGCATTTTCTTATTTAGTTACTACTCATGTACGTTCTTGTATGAGATCTAATATGTGATCATAGTCTGTAGAAATATGTGTCTGGTCATCTTCCAAATGGTCTATTTCATTACCCCCATTGAAATTGGTGCCAAGTGTCACTCGATCCCATGTATAAACAGTATCATATTCTCACAATCACCCCATTCACCGATGCTACAGGAACTACAAAAGCAAGCCTTCAATCTTGTCCAAATTTGTAGGGCCAAGTTATCTGAGCTTCTAATTGAATGAAACTGTTGAGTTCCATGCACTGTGTTCACCTGAGGTGTTTATGATCAGTCCACATTTGTAACCTCCCATAATATTCTTCGCACTAAGTGTTTCCTTGTTGCTTTTTCTCCCATGACAGATGCACACCATTGGACTATAGATGCAGCTTCTTGAAGGCGAGCACCTGTAAACTTCATCTCTTCCCTTCGAAGGGTAGTTTTAATGCATTCACCAGCACCATCATGCTCTCCTTTTCCATGACCAGTTTCAAAGTAGTTCCATACATGTGGCACCTTGTATTTTATGTGCAACAAACAAAACCATTCAAATACACGTGCATTCTTGAACTATCCAGCACAACCATCTGACCAAATGAAATGACGATAAAATGGTATATCCATAGCTATCACGTGATCATAGAATACTTTAAAGAAATGTTGCACGTAATGAATGTCATGGGTCCGGTCGTCACTTATGTAGAAGTGACTTTCTTTCAGTATCACACGTTTCTCTTCATTGCTATCTTTCCCATGTCGATACGTGATATGCACAATTATGCTCACCTACTCTAAGTTCTAGTATTGGCTTTGAATTTCATTTTGTGGTTGTAGGGTGTAATTTTACGCAAATTCAACCACTAATAGTATTGTTTCGAGAGGGAAGGTGTCCCGACATATTCTGAATTGCTCGTCTTACTACCGTGCCATATCGACATGTTGAATGTGCTGTTGGATCTTTCCACGAAACTCTGGAATAAAATCACATACTCGCACCTGGTACATGAATATTAATATGTCAATAAACCACATAAAAAAATGTGTACATGAATATTAATTTGTAAATATTCAAGAATTTACCTATGAAGTCACCAATTTAATCTTCCTGCTTTCTTTCCCATCATTTAGCTGATATGTCTCATGTTGATAGTTATGCTTCTTGACAATTGCATTCCTGAATGCTTGATCTTCACTTTCATGGATGCAATCAGACCATAAGGATAGCCCACCACAATTGTTGCAAGAACTGTCTACACATTGTTTTAAGTAATGTGTCTACCCATCTTTCCTCGGACACATGATGCTATTGATGAAATCCATGGATGACATTGGTGGTATTGTACTTGAGCATTCCTACACATGGTTAGGATGCAAAAAACGATGTATATGTGCAAATGTATGGTAATATAGGTCAAACTCTATGTGGTATCTACAAAAACAAGTGTTCCAGATGGTATTGATTATAACATACCAAGGCTTGCATTTTTCAAAAGATCTTTTCCCGAGCCTTAGCTCTACGTGGGCAACTTTAAACATCTCGAACAGTTGAGTTTGTGTCATGTCAAGATAATGCTTAACATCAGGTTCAGTGTGATGAGAACCCCTACAATGTTTTAACACATCCTTCGTGTTAGAAGAATGCCTAGTGTTATCATGCCAAGACATTTGCACTAGGCCCTTCACTGCTTCGACTAAATTCATGTCTTTGCAGGGCAACCTACCGCTAAATGCCCATAATGTTTCCATTTGTCCCTCTACATCAAGGTTGTCTCTTCTTACTGAATATTTTTTAAGTGTCTTTGGATGTAAAGGAACAATTTGTGATGTGCATTTAAGTAAATGACGTTGTCTTGTGGATCTACATACAATTGATTCAGCCAATACACGACGAGCCACATTACAGTCTTTTTAACGAGTTTTTTTACCAATCGATGTGAATGCAGCAGCAAGAGATTTAACAATGTGAGTACTTGATTCCATATTCTTCATTATTGTTAGGCCTAAATTTCTTCTAACAGTTGCCATATTTCTAGATTTAAGCAAAGCTAAAAACAGTTGGCATTTACCGGCTTCGGATTTGTTATCAAAATATTGTTTCATTATTTGAGAAGAATATGAAGGATAGTGTGTTTAGCCACCTTACCTTCCATGGAAGTCAATCAGCTCTCATCCACTTGTATTCATTTAGGAGTTCTCTTTCGTTTTGATGCAAAATTTCTTGCCATTTGAAATGCTGGAGTGATGTTTACATCCACTACCGGCTCACAACTTCGATTAGGAGATTGAACCACCAAACATGGTTGTTGTTGAGTCACATTTACATCGGGAGTAACATAATTATTGAACTCTTCACAATATTGTCCGTCTACTAATGGATGAATAATATCAACTTCTGTATAACCAGATTCTTTTAATGTTGCATTATCTTCCTTAGCCTCTATGTCAAGTATCTGTTGAGGGGGAATGGGAACTATTTGCCCATGTAATGAATGCCAAAGATTTCTTGAATCTTCCCTTTTTTGTTTTTTATTTTCTGCTTCTTTCGATGTAAGCACCTTCCTTGCTGACTCTCGTCCTCTATTACGTACATTCCCCATTGAAATCCACCCAAACCTGTACAAAACTATGGAATTATGTAAGTAATAATAAAAAATTGCATGTTGAACAGTTCTCTGTGCACGGGTTCAAATGAATTATGTCTTTTGATACGTTAAAGGTGGCCAACATGACGCCACCCTACATTTTCTATAAAACACATATCGCATATGCTATATAACGCACCTCCAATATATCGCATATGCGATATTGAATTCCATCTTTTTAATGAACGGGTAGGTTTTTACATGTTTTCTATAACGCATATGCGATATATCGCATATGCGATTTAGTGCATATGAGATATATCGCATATGCGATTTAGTGCTCAATGAAAATGTGCAATTTACATTTATCTAGATATGATGAGGATGAGGGTGATGAACATTGAGGGTGTCCATGAGCATGATGATGATGAGTATGAGGGTGAGGGTGTCGATGAGGATGAGGGTGAAGGTGTTGATGATGATGAGGATGAGGGTGTCAATGAGGATGAGGGTGAGGGTGTCAATGATGATGAGGATGAGGGTGTTGATGATGGTGAGGATGAGGGTGTTGATGATGGTGAGGATGAGGCTGATGAACAATGATGATGAGGATGAGGATGATGATAAGGATGAGGATGATAATGATGATGACGATGATGATGATGACCATTATGATGATGATGAGGATGAGGGTGATGGTGATGATGCGGATGAGGGATGATGATGATGATGATGATGATGACGAGGATGGTGATGATGATGAGGATGATGGTGACGATGAAGATGATGGTGAACAATGATGGTGATCATGAGGAGGATGATGACTATGATGACGATGATGAGGATGAGGGTGATGATGATGATGATGATGACGATGATGATGACCATGATGATGATGATGAGGATGAGGGTGATGATGATGATGATGATGATGATGATGATGATGAGGATGCTGATGATGTTGAGGATGAGGGTGTTGATGAAGACGATGAGGATGAGGATGATGATGATTATGAGGAGGAGGAGAATGAGGGATGATGATGATAACGAGGATGAGGGTGATGATGATGATGATGATGATGAGGATGGTGATGATGATGATGACAAGTATGGTGATGATGATGAGGATGATGGTGACGATGAAGATGATGGTGAACAATGATGGTGATGATGAGGAGGATGATGACTATGATGATGATGATGAGGATGATGGTGACGATGAAGATGATGGTGAACAATGATGGTGATGATGAGGAGGATGATGACTATGATGATGATGATGAGGATGAGGGTGATGATGATGGTGATGATGATGACCATGATGATGATGATGAGGATGAGGGTGATGATGATGATGATGATGATGAGGATGAGGATTATGATGATGATGATGATGAGGATGAGGATGTTGATGATGTTGAGGATGAGGATGTCGATGAAGACAACGATGACGACGACGATGATGATGATGATGAGGATGATGGTGATGATGAGGAGGATGATGACTATGATGATGATGATGAGGATGAGGGTGATGATGATGATTACCATGATGATGATGATGACCATGATGATGATAACAATGATGATGATGATGATGATGATGATGATGACCATGATGACGATGATGAGTATGAGGGTGATGAACGATGATGATGAGGATCGAGGTTGATGATGATGAGGATGAGAGTGATGATGATGATAAGGATGAGGGTGACGATGAAGATGAGGAGGAGGATGATGGTGATGATGAGGAGGATGATGAATATGATGATGATGATGACGAGGATGAGGGTGTCGATGAAGATGATGATGATGGTGAGGATGAGGGTGATGAACGATGCTGATGAGGGTGATGATGATGACGACGATGAGGGTGATGATGAAGATGATGATGAGTATGATGGTGATGATGAGGAGGATGATGAATATGATAATGATGAGGAGGATGAGGGTGTCGATGATGATGATGATGATGGTGAGGATGAGGGTGATGAACGATGATGATGATGATGATGATGATGACCATGATGATGATGATGAGGATGAGGGTGATGATGAGGAGGATGATGACTATGATGATGATGATGAGGATGAGGGTGATGATGAGGAGGAGGAGGATGGTGATGATGACCATGATGATGATGATGATGACCATGAGGATGAGGGTGATGATGATGATGACGATGATGATGATAATGATGAGGATGAGGGTGATGAGGAGGAGGAGGAGGAGGAGGAGGAGGAGGGTGATGATGAGGATGAGGATGATGACCATGATGAAGTTGATGCAGATGAGGGTGATGATGATGATGACGAGGAGGAGGATGAGGATGACAATGATGGTGATGAGGATGAGGGGGATGATGATGATGACGATGACCATGATGATGATGATGAGGATGAGGGTGATGATGAGGAGGAGGAGGATGAGGGTGATGATGATGATGAGGTTGACGATGATGATGATGACCATGATGAAGTTGATGAGCATGAGGGTGATGAGGATGAGGATGATGAGGAGGAGGAGGAAGATGAGGGTGATGATGATGAGGATGAGGATGATGATGATGACGGTGATGATGATGATGATAATGAGGATGACCATGATGAAGCTAATGAGGATGAGGGTGATGATGATGATGATGATGAAAATGAGGATGATGATGATTGTGATGAGGATGAGGGTGATGATGATGATGATGACCATGATGATGATGACCATGATGATGATGATTAGGATGAGGGTGATGATGATGATGATGAGGATGAGGGTGATGATGATGATGAGGTAGACAATGATGATGATGATGATGAGGATGAGGATGATGACGGTGATGATGATGATGCTGACCATGATGACCATGATGAAGCTGATGAGGATGAGGGTGATGATGATGATGATGATGATGATGATGATGATGAGGATGAGGATGATGATGATGATGATGAGGATGAGGATGAGGGTGATGATGATGATGATGATGATGATGATGATGATGACCATGATGATGTTGATGAGGATGAGGGTGATGATGATGATGATGATGAGGATGAGGATGATGAGGATTATGATGAGGGTGAGGATGACGGTGATGATGATGATGATGATGATGATGATGAGGATGATGATGATGATGATGATGATGATGACCATGATGATGCTAATGAGGATAAGGGTGATGATGATGATGATGATGAAGCTGATGAGGGTGATGGTGATGATGATGATGATGATGAGGAGGAGGAGGATGACTATGATGATGATGATGAGGATGAGGATGAGGGTGGTGATGATGATGATGATGAGGGTGATGAACAATGATGCGTTAGGAAAAAAACAAATTAGTTAAAATTTACCTATAGCACCATTAGAATTTACCTAGTTCAATTATGCTAGCAACATTAGAGAACTTCCATGAAGTAAGCTATAGTGGGAACCCACCACTCATACAACTTCCAAGTAGCTAGTGACATTGTAAATCTAGAAGCCATGCCACATAAATTAGCTCTGAACATAATTCGATCAAGCACCTTAGTTGAGTGTGATTTTAATTTTAGTCGAGTTTTGAGCACAATAAACCTTTTTAAGAAATTGAGAATATCAAAATATGTTTTTGATCTAATTAATGTTACACATGATAAATAATACATAAAATTGTTATTCAACTAGGCACCTAAAGGGACACAAAAGTAGGAAGGAAAATCAATTTATAAAAGTTGCACAGACATTTAAATTAATTGCATTGTGAAGACTATCCAAAATGATTTTACATAGTTACCATATGAACTTAAATTGATTCTATAGAATTGGTAATATTTAACATGAGACATACAAGGGTTAGTTTCGGTTAGAACCTAACAATTGTATTAACATACCCTAATGGTAAATCCTTCTTTGGAGGATCAAAGTAGTGAAATTGTAAGGCTTAGATGTGGAGTACATACATCTTTAGTTCCCTCACTGAATTATACATACCAATATCTTTCCAACAATGGTTTGTTTTTATCAAACACGGTCTGTAGGTGAAAGTTATGACTCCAAGAAAGGAACAGTCTAATTATTCCCTACAAGTTCAAGTGGTACTCATGTCATCACAACATAATTTACACATATGCATTATATCTTTATCATATCGCATATGTGATATGAATAAGCTTTATCACATATGCGTTATAGCTTATTCATATCGCATATGCATTATTTTAAAATTTAAATAATTGGGGGGATTAAGGTTTGGCATTAGGTTTGGAAGCAGCTTTGGAATACCGAACCTATTAGCTAGAACAAATCAACCAAGGCTATTGCTTGTCTTTTAGAACTCTATCAATATGCTCAGTTTAGATGGTGTGTTTTGATATGACATACACAATATTTTTTTATGAAAATGTAGGATATTGTAGAGTACGAAATGACGATTTTGAATATGTAATTATTTCCTTCAAAAATATGTTTTATTTATTTATAATAATTTTTCTAAATGACACATGTCAGTTTTTGAAAATACATACATCGATTGTTTGTTATATAACTTTTGATTTCCATCACCATTTCCCAAATTTTTTTTATGGTGCACTAGACGAGATCAAGCTCTATGATCTTATATTTAGAAATCAACGATTTTAGTAATTTTTTCCCCTAAAGTGTTGCACCCGCAGATAAGGTTTTAATTTCAATCTTTTCTGACTTCAATAATTAATAATAAAAAAAATAATTCATAAAAAATTCCGAATAAATAGTGTTGCACTAGGCCCATATGTTCTTTATATTTCTGCAAGATTTTATCCCAAATGGACATCATTTACCTCATATATTGTTGCACCCGCACAAACATATATGTTAAGATGTGCTAAAAATTTGAAAACCCACTTTCACGGAAACTAATTTTATAATCATTTACACACATTTTATCTGCATAAATGCTATATATTATGAAATATGACTCAATTACCTATATTTTCTCTTTTTACTTCATCTTCAAATAAGTTAGGGAAGTACCCCTAATTGTCACCTAAAGTCATAGTTTTCCATTTATTCCAGTATTATGTGGCATCTAAAGTATCTTTAAAGGAGTCCATGATTGTGCATCAGCCCTGAAGCAATTGTCTTTATACATTGATTTATATATTGTCTTTGTAGAGACAAAATTGATATCATCTTTGGAGTTGAGACATTAATTTAGACAATAATAGAGACACTAGCTGAGACAATAATAGAGACTAGGTGAGACAATGATTGAATAATTGTATTTTATAGTGTCTTTATAGAGCAATAGTTTAAGACAATAATTTAAGACACCCGCTTAAAGACAATACACAACTTTTTTTTGTCTTAAGTTGAGACAATTTACACAAAAATTATCTCAAATATTGTCTTAAAACCCTCTTTATGTAGTACTGATTTGACTTAAGCTAATAATTGTATCTACTAGCTAATTTAAAAGTTTATATATCATCAATTACACTTCAAGTAAAAGTCATG
>LPNX010781423.1:93601-131040 GCA_001517045.1 Pseudotsuga menziesii | reverse complement strand
GGTTTATCAAATTTGATTTATAGGAAATCATTTTTAAAAGCAAATCAGCTATCACTTGTAATTTATGCTATATTCAAGTTTGTGCTTTCTTAATATACATGAGGCTATTCATTTAATACATTTCTTCAATATCAATAAAGACTTTCAAGTTCAATTTCAACATTTCTTCAATATTAATAAACACTTTCAATATTTACTTAATACTTTTATGAAATAGCAACAATGATTCCCTTGTGAAATTAGGGCAATGATTTTCAATATTTAGTGAACAACCATTTGAAATAACATAATTTATTTTTAATATATTTAAAAATATGGTAAACTTAAGTATAGTAAACTCTTGCCAGCATAAAACTCCAAAGACAAAGAACAATTCTACTCAAAAAGATATTATATAAAAACTTATTTGTTGAATACCTTATATGAAATAATTGTGACAACATTGACTTTTAATATTTCTTGAACACCCACATGATATTTCTTGATCGTCCATATGAAATATTTTCAAATTTACATTATATTACAATCAAAGATTGCAATGATACGAAATAATTCTGCTCAAAGAGATATTATCGAGAGACTTGACTAAGGTAACAACAAAATTGAGTCCATTAATACGTGAATATCACACCCTTCATTGTAAGAACTTAAACCCAAAATCAAACTCTGTTTTATGTTTGTCTTCTTCGAACACTTGAGCATAGCATGGAAATGTAACTAATAATTACTTCAAAACTAATAATTACTTCAAAGATTTAAAGCAACTTGAACCTCATAAACGACACTCACTGCTTTGCATCTCCAAGATCGTATATGAGCGTAACATCGCAAAAGTAGTTCAATTCTTAATAAAGAAATGGTAATTTGAATGAAATATGACGAGCGTCATGATAACATATTCACTCTTCCTGCCAAACACTCTCATGACTGCCTCCCTCACCTGCTCTGATGCATATCATGTAATAAACACTTGACGAGGGATGGGCTGCCCCATTATTTGTGTTAGTTCTTTTGAAAACTGGGTTGTCGTTACCAGGGTCGCCCTATTATTTGTATTGGTTCTTTCAACAACCTGGAGCTCTTGATAATATTCTCTGCCTCAACAAATACCTTCCCAAATTTTGCGCATACCTGAAGATCTGGGTCGAAATGTTCTTGCGACCTTGCAGCATTGGTTTCCTCTAATTCTTTATCATACAACTGCTCGAACCATGCGGTAATAGGATCCAAGGTTTTCTTTAGATAGAGAGCTCTAGAATACATCTCTTGCATTTGCACTCCAAATCCTGGTGTTTGGACATGGCTTGGCACTACGGAAGGGATGAGGGTATCGAAATAGGAAAATGCGATTTCTCTTAGCTTTCTCAATGTTGGAAATATTAATCACTGGCAAATCCGTACCTGACTCTCAGCCAACTCTGTGAGAGTCTATGTATCAGTCAAGATCTTGTCGGCTAATATGACAAGAGGGAAGAGTCCACGATTCGACAATGTAAACTAGTCGAATTAATTTGTGAAGCTAAGTTGTTAGGTAGATAGTTATTACAGTCAGTAGATTCACATAGAAGTAACTTTAATGGTGAGTTAGTCAATTCACGTAGAAGTAATTTTCAGGTTTGTTATAAATAGAAGAAGAAAATTGTAAATCAAGTTGGTCACTAGACAAGAGGACTCACGAGAGAACTCCAGCGTGAGAGAGAAAGAGAAGTTGAAGCTCAAGCTTCTGTGTATGTGATTATGTGCAAGTGCCGAAGCTCTGTGGGCCGACAATTTTGGATCAGTCTCAGAGCCCACAAGTTTGTAATACCTTTTTTATTTCCGCAAAAGTTATATAAAAAATAGTTTATGGGTGAATGCCACAGTATTTCCAGATTTACTTATGTAAATGTCTTTTACAATTACGGTTGAGTGAAAGAAAAAGAATCCTTAAATTTTTATCTAGTGAAAGTTCGAGGTTTTACGGCACAATGGTCGACTCAAGTCTTACTGCATATTTGGGTATATGCTCCATTTTTACTTCATCTTACTCACGGGTGAAAAGCATTTGTAAGTTCTTAAGTCTTTTAGACTAAGAAACATACTCTGTAGATTTCGACCAAACCAAGTGAACCGACAAGGTTAGTTGAGTAAACCGACTTAGAGGTCGAAGAGGTCAGCCAACTTAGAGGTTGAAGCGATCAACCTACAAGTGATCGAGGTAAAACCAATTGGTAGAACTGACAAGTAGAGGTTAATAAGTCAGGTCGAAAGTCCGACCATTTGGTAGACTTGTCTAGTCGGGACTTAGACAAGTTTCACCTCACAAGTAAGAAAAAGAAAAAGAGGCAGGGGTGAAAAATTTAATTTTTATTAAATGAGCGTAAGCTCAAGTTTAGTCAGCTTGGTTTTGGCTAACTAACTAGTATCAAAGCAAGGTTTAGGAAATAAATCTTGTCTTAAAAAGTGGAAAGTTAATTTTCTAAGGAAAGTTAATTAAAAAAATTTAAAAATGGCTTCCACTTCTCATTCATTGCAAACTCCAATTTTTACATGAAATAATTATAAATATTGGTCTCTAAGTATAAAATCTTTGTTCAGAGGTCAAGATGTTTGGGAGATAGTCTAGTATGGTTATGCAGAACTAGCAGACATGACAAAATACAACAATCTCACATAGGCTCAGAAAGATGTCTTGAGGGAATACAAGAATAAAACTTTGTTTTTCATACATCAAGCCATGCATGAAAGCATACTCCCAAGAGTAGCAACAAAAACAAATGCTAAGCAAACATGGGATACATTGGAGGCTGTCTATCAAGGCTTGGGAAAGGTAAAGACTTCCAAGTTGCAGATTCTGAGAAGATATTTTGAATCTCTATCCATGAAATATTCAGAGACTGTAGACACATTCTACACCAGAGTTGTTGGTTTGATAAACCAATTGAAATATCATGGAGAAGACATAGAAGACCAAAGGGTTGTTGAAAAAATTCTTAGAAGTCTTCCCACAAGATTTGAAAACTTGGTTGTGACCTTGGAAAAACACACACACATGTCGACATTTACTATTAATGAGCTGCAAGCTTCACTCATCAATCATGAGCACAGACTCAACAGAACAAAGACATCATTGGAAGGTGCATTCGCAGCACAGTCGTCCATAAGCCATGGTAGAGGCAGGGGGAGAAACAACTTCAGAGGCAGAGGAAGAAGTTCTTCTAGAGGAGGACGAGGCAGAAGTCCTGCAAATGTTTGTGGTAGAGGAGATAATCCGAACCTAAGTCAGCCAAGTGGCTAGAGGTTTGATAAATAAAAAATTCAATGTCATTACTGTAATAAATTTGGTCATTATGCATATGAATGCAGGAAGAAACAATATGACCAAGGAAGGAAAATCCCAAATTAGTCGACTAGGACCAGCACTTTGATAAGTGCAATGTTAATGCCATCGACATCTCCACTTGAATGCAATGCTATTCAAGAAAGTCCACATGACATATGGTACTCAGATTTAGGCTGCAATAATCACATGACTGGTAATTTAAAAAAAAAATTCAGTCTAGATAATTCAGTTCAAACTAATGTTACACTTGGAAACAATGTCCAAGTTATTGTTTTAGGAAAAGGAACCTGTTGATTTTCTAACCAAATAGGGGGAGAGTAAGTATATCCTTGATGTCTATCATGTCGAAGGTCTGAAACATAATTTGTTAAGCATTTGGCAGTTGACACAAAAAGGCTACAGAGTCTACATGGAAGATGATCACTGTGTGATCAAAGACAAGCGTCCAAGCGACTAGCTGATAGAAAAAGTGTCAATGAAAAGCAATCGCTTGTTTCAATTGAGGATAGTTCCTGACATGAAAGGGAAGACAAATACAAGAGTTGCATTCAAGGCAAAAAGTAAAGAAACAGTCGAGCTCCTTGACAAGAAAGAAAATGGCAGCGCTAATTTGCAAGCTGCATTTCAAACAGAACTTCAGGATGAATCCTGGTTGTGGCATTTCAGATTTGGACATCTGAATTTTGGTGGGATGAAGCTACTACAAACAAAAAATATGGTGAAAGGATTTCCATTAATCGACAAACCAGAGAGGGTTTGTGAAGGCTGAATTTTTGGCAAGCATCACAGATAGACTTTTCCAACCGGAAAGTCTTATAGAGCATGCACACCACTTGAAATTGTGCACTTTGATATTTTTGGTCCAATGCAGATATCATCTATTGGTGGCTGCAAATATTTTCTAACTTTTATTGATGACTACTGAAGAAAAACATGGGTATATTTTTTGAAATATAAATATGATGCATTTAGTTATTTTCAGTAGTTCAAGGCACTTGTGGATAACCAGAGTGGACATCACATCAAGATCTTAAGGACCGATAGAGGAGGTGAATATGTTTCAAATGAATTTCTAAATTTTTGCAAGACCCATGGCATACAAAAACAATTCACTACACGGTATACACCTCAGCAGAATGGTATTGCGGAAAAAAAGAACAGAACCATCATGGAGATGGCATGCAACATGCTGGAAACCAAGCATTTGCCAAATGAATATTGGGGTGAAGCAGTCGCAACTGCTGTATATATTATGAACCGATGTCCGACAAAGAGTGTGAAGAACAAAGTTCCTTAAGAAGCATGGATAGGTATGAATCATAGTGTTTCTCATTTAAATTTTTTTGGTTGTGTTGCATATTCTCATGTTCCAGATGAGCTAAGAAGGAAGCTAGACAAGAAAGGATAGAAATGTATTTTTGTCAGCTATTCTGAAGACACAAAAGCATAGAATTTGTATGATCATGTTGCAAGGAAAGTGATAATCAGTCGAGATGTTCAATTTTTCAATAATGAATCATGGGATGGAACTGTTGACATAAATGTCAAGATTGTGTTAATTGTTGACAATGATGATATGGTCGAAGAAGTGGTTTAGACACCACATGTAAGTCAACCGGTCACAGCAACATCGACTCCCATGACACCAAGACATGGTTCAGCACAAGGACCATCGACACAAGTAGCAGCTCAAGCTACACCGACAAGTAAACCAAGATGAAATATACTCCATCAAGCATTTCGTCAAGGTCGACATCGACAAAACCGATGAAGACAAGAAGTCTGCGTGAAATATATGAAGCTAGTACACCAAATTCATTCTCTCTCTTTGCATTATTTTCTCCTATATATGATCTACTAACATTTGAAGAAGCTGTTGAAGAAGAAGTATGGGCACAAGCCATGGATGAAGAAATGGAATGCACTGATAAGAACAAGACATGGGAACTGGTTGATGTACCAAAAGACAAATATGTAATCAGTGTCAAATGGATTTACAAGACCAAGTAAGATGCTGATGGGAATGTGCAGAAGCACAAAGCAAGAATGGTAGCAAGAGGGTTCACACAACAGCCCGACATAGACTTCAATGAAACATTTGCACCCGTTGCATGCATGGATACAGTCAAAACAATCTTGGCCATTGCTACACAAAACAAATGGCCTGTTTATCAAATGGATGTCAAGTCAGAATTATTAAATGGCTATCTAGAAGAGGAAGTATATGTGGAACAACCACAAGGGTATTAACTTCCAAGTAAAGAGCATAAAGTGTACAGGCTAAAAAAGGGACTCTATGGTTTGAAGCAAGCTCCTAGAGCTTGGTAGAGTCAGATTGATTCCTATGTCACCAAAAATGGATTTCACAGAAGTGAAAGTGAACCAATATTGTACACCAAAGTAAATGAGCAAGGTAAGATGTTAATTGTCTCCCTGTATGTAGATGATTTAATATTTACTGGTGATTTTGGCATAGCAGATTTTAAAGCAGTCATGGAAAGTGAATTTGAAATGACTGATCTAGGGCTTATGAAGTTTTTTCTGGGCATTGAAGTTCAGCAGTTTGAAAGTGGTATATTTATGTCACAGACAAAGTATGCAAGTGAAGTTTTAAAAATATTTAACATGTCTTATTGTAAGACAAACCCAACACCAGTAATAACAGGTTTAAATTTAAGCAAGGATGATGAATGATTAACTGTGGATCCTACGCTGTTCAAAAGGCTTGTTGGCAACCTTATGTATTTGATAGCAACAAGACCAGACATTATGTATGGTGTAATTCTTATCTCAATATTCATGGAGTCACCAAAAAACTCTCATTAGCAAGCAGGTAAAAGAATTTTGGGGTATGTAAGTGGCACAAAAGATCTTGGTATTATGTATTCAATATCAGAAAATTTTAAACTCATTGGCTACACTGAAAGTGACAATGGAGGCAGCATAGATGACAAGAAAAGCACATCTGGGTACACATTTCATTTTGGTACAAGTGTTGCTTCATGGGATTCAAAGAAACAACCCATAGTAACTCTGTCTTCTACAGAAGTAGAGTATGTTGCAGCGACAAGTGCTGCATGTCAATCTATCTAGATGATGATAGTGTTAGAAGACTTGTCACAGAACCATCAAGAACTGACAACCATCTTCTCAACAATAATTCAGCCATATCATTATCAAACAATGGTTAGATGTTTATCATTATAGCTAGCATTATGATCTTAGGATCTTTAACTGAGAGAATAACATGCATAGCAATAAAACACAAGAGACAAGAGACACAAAGAATTTTCCTCGGGGAAACCATAAAGGAGAAAACCATGCAACTTCCTCAGAGATAGAATCAGCACCAAAAGTAAAACCCAAAAACATAAATATGATTTCCCGATAGCAGCAGTCTCTCTCTTGTCCCAGCAACTTCTCCTCTCACTCATGCGCCCCGATGAGTGAGTGTGTGTGTGTGATAAATAGATAGGCTCACTCTCTATTTATATTCTTTCGTTCACTTGAAACCCACTCCAACATGTCGGCCTCACTTAACAATTACTTTCTAGAGCCGACATCTCTAGGAGTGTCTAATAACCCTAGTGCCCCACAACTTGTGGGGACTTTGCCTCCTCCGACCAACAAGGAGGTTTATCCTTAACACAATGGTGGGGACTATTGCCCTGACTTATAATGACTCACCTAGGGCCGACTTCTCTAGGATAGTCTAATAACCGTAGGGCCCCACAACTGCAGGGACTTTAAACCTTGACCAATATGAGGGTTACCCATAATGACTTGACATGACTTGTTACATTATAGAAACTTTCGATAGGAACATCGGGGCATGACATAGCTCAAATACATTACAGACACATCCCGAAATAAACATCGGGGTACAATACATAATATATACAGATGAATACCTTCCAAAGTTACAAATACATTAACACTCCCTCTTAACTAGGAAGGTATTCTCTTGACACAATTTGTCAGCACTGGTCTTCTTCTCTCGATCATCCCGACATCTGCATCTTCAAGTCATCTTCATCTTCAGGTCATCTTTATCTTGATCTGGATCATCACTCGATCTAGATAGTCATCACTAGATCTAGATCATCACTGGATCTAGGTCATCTCACTAGATATGAATCATCACTCAATCTGTGTCATCATCACTGGATCTAGATCATCTCTGCTGGATCTGGATGATCACTAGATCTGGATCATCACTGTTGGATCATCATCACTAGATCTAGATCATCACTCGATCTGGATCATCACTGATGGATCTGGATCATCACTCGATCTGGATCATCACTGTTGGATCATCATCATTGTATCTAGATCATCACTCGAATTGGATCATCATATGTGCTATCTCATGATTCTTCTCATCACAGGAAGTTCTACAGATCCATCCCTTTTTCATGTTGGTTTTAGGCCTACCTCCTTGTAGGTCTTTGATATCCCTTATATCTAACCCTAAGTCATAATGGCCAGCACTCACATCTGACCTTGACTCGTCAGAAAGGCACTCCCATCACTCACATTTGACCATGAGAGGAACTTAATCCCCTCACCATGTCAAAATGGCCCAGCCCTTACATCTGACCATGGAAGGAACCTCATCCTCTCACCATGTCAGAATGGCCCAGCCCTTACATCTGACCCACTCGTTAGAATGGCACTCAGTTCTATACTGAGGGTTCCTCGTAACTGACTAGGTGCCTCCATTCAGAGAATTGCAGTAGCCCTTACATCTGACCTACTCATTAGAATGTCTAGCACTCACATCTGACCTACTCGTCAGAAAGGTGGTAGCCCTTACATCTAATCATGTAGGAACTAATCCTACAGTAACATCAGAATGGCCAGCACTCACATCTGACCTACTCGTCAAAAATGCGGTAGCCCTTATATCTGATCATGTAGGAACTAATCTTAGTGTCACATCAGAATGGTCGACACTCACATTTGACATGGAAGGAAGCAGTCCTCTCACCATGACAGAATGGCAACAGCCCTTATATCTGATCAAGTGGGAACACATCTCTCAATCACATCAGAATGGCCAAGCGCTCACATTTGATCATGTAAGACTACATATTACAATCATCTCAGAGAGGCCCTCGGTCCTAAACCAATTATTCCTGGTAACTCACCAGGTAGGTCCATTCTAAGAATGCCAATAGCCCTTATATCTAATCATGTAGGAACCAATCCTACAGTCATATCAGAATGGCTTAGCACTCATCTCTGATATGGAAGGAACCAATCCTCTCACCATGAAAGAATGGCTTAGCCCTTACATATGACCTACTCGTCAGAATGGCTTACGGACTCATCACTTCCCTTGGAGGGAACCTCAATCTAGAGAACACCAAGCTTCTCCCTGAAGTACTCAAACTTCACTCTGGCCAATGGCTTCATCAACACATGAGCTATCTGATCGTCCGTCGCAACATATTGGAGCTTCACTAGTCCCCTCTACACCATATCCCTGATATAGTGATACTTGATCTCGATATGCTTCAACTTGTCATGGAACACAGGGTTCTCTGACAACTTCACACAACTCTGGATGTCATAATGTATACAAGTAGGATCCATCTAGAGATCAAATAAATCAGACAATAGCTTCTTCAAACATATTTCCTCACAACTAATTGAACAAGCTGGGACATACTCTGCTTCAGTTGTACTTAGTTCCACATAGGATTGCTTCTTGCTAAACCAAGAGATCACACCTAATCCCATAGTGAAACAACATCCTGAAGTGCTCTTCCTATCGATGGCACTACCTGTCCAATCTGAATCAACATAACCCTCCAGGTTAATCTTCTCATTCACATCATACTTGAGCCCATAATCAACTGTACCCTTCAAGTATCTCATAGCATGCTTTGCAACCATCAAGTGAACATGTCTCAATGTGTTCACAACAAAGAAAATATCTGGTCTCGTATTCATCAAGTACATCAAGGAACCAATCATCTGATGATACATCATAGCATCAACCGTCTCTGGTGAAGAAACACTCAATAGCTTTAGGTTCGATTCCATAGGTGTGGTCATGGCCTTACAGTCCATCATCCTAAACCTCTTTAGGATCTCTACTGCATACTTCCCTTGTTCGAGGAAGATTCCATCCGCATTCTGTTACACCTCCATGCCTAGAAAATAGTGCACCAACACATAACAGGAGCATCACTGGTCTTCCACCTTCAACCTTGAAGCAAAGGTTGAAATCCACTTTACTCTCAGTAAAGCCTAGAGTCATCAATAATATTTCCATCCTGTCATACCATGTCGAACCTCAAGATATTCTGTAGTCACTCCCTCTGAAGCAAATCATTATACTCCCTCTGTCTTTCGTGCTCTATGCACTGAAACATTCTATACCGAAGTGACAAGTAGCTTCCTATGCTACTAATATTCTATGTATCCATATAGTGTATAGAATTTCATCTTCAACCTTGTAGCAAAGATTAAGATCTTCATTAAGCTCATCATGTAAGTGTTTCAACTCCCACTGGCTGCAAATGTCTCTTTTTAGTCTATGCCTTCTTTTTGTGAGAAGCCTCGTGCTACGAATCTTGCCTTGTATCCCACGATGTTTCGATCTACTGCATGATAGGACTACTAACTTCCCTTCATGTATCGATACTGCATCCTAGACATCATTCTTCTTGAACTGGTCTTCCCTTTCTTCTTGGTTACTTCTTCATATCTGGAAGGTTCTGCATCAATGATGTCGTTTCATTCGTCATATTATTCTTCATCTTGAACTGTCGTCACTTGTTCTTTGGAACAAGTATCATCCATCTTTACTTGTAGACAATTATGTATGCGATCTTTCCTATAAGTCAAATGCATTTGTACGGTTAGAAACATTTCATAAGGAATATTCATACTGGCAAATTCTTATGCATAAATATATGATCATGCAACTACTTTAGCCAATACAACATTCATCCATATCTCACAGAAACTTTCTAGATGCCTTCCATCTCTACCAGGACAACATTGAGATTGTGCACTAATCTAATATGTCAGCAAAGAGGTTTCATTTTAGATAAGTAGCAATGGAGAGTTGTATAGCACCATGAGATACTTACCCATCACATGCATATTAGTAGTATACTGTCATAAATGCAAACATTCTACCATGCATAGTACATCAACTGAATATAAACAAATGCATAACAAAACAATATCATGAAATGACAATTGAATACTTATCTTTATTTGTTTCATGGGTAGACTCCTTCTTGAGCCTTCAGCTTCATCGTCTTCTTCATTCATAATAGCATCATTTCTTATCCAAATGCTAACCAAGATAATAGGTTCTTTAAGAGTTGATTTCATCATATTCCTCATTGCTTGATGGATCTTCTTGGGATGGTGAGAGCTTGATCTTCCCATCTTCTTTTCTTTTACTATGAGTTGAGCATCTTCTTGTGTGTGCTCTTCCTGGAATCTTTCTGAAATTAATCACTTCCTTCTAGCACACATTCCTTGAATGAATGAATCCCATGATCCCGGGAGTCCATTCAAGGTGGCTATCACCACTGCTGCATTCTCTACTTCTTATTCTACTACTACAAGTTGTTCTTTGATTTGAGAGACCCTTCTAAAGTATAACTATATGGTCTTTTCATTCTGGATCTTCACATTCTTCAACTATTTTCTCAAAGTCATATTCTGATTTATGTTCTTCCCTTCAAATATCTTGGTCAAGGAATCAAACATCTCATTAGGTGTATTTAGGGAAGACACTTGTGGTACAAGTTGATCCGTGATTGAATCAACAATGATCTTCTTGGCCTTGACCAAGTTCTTCTTATGTAAGGCTTTTAGCCTCATCTCCCTCTGGAACTGGAACCTCTCTACTTATGTAGGTGTCCAATTCATTTCTTCAGAGAGATCATAAACTTCTAGGATTGGAAGTTGTCAACTTCACCAATCTTTTCATCAAGTTGATGTGATAGATCACGTTGAAATGAGAACCTCAAATGAAAATAACAAAAGATTAGATCTTATCGATTTGAGGTGTCCGTCCTGGTTCCAGAGCTTGCTGAAATAGGGTTTGTTAGAGAAACCCTAATTTTCAAAACTTTGAATCTTTAAAATATTATTGGATAGAAAGATAGATCTCTTCGAGGTGAGCTGTCCAATGTACTCTTTTTCTAAAAACAATGGAGGGAAGCTCCCGAAACAGGAATCCCTATTTTTCCAATTTGTTCTACATAAATGCTTGTTACTGTTTTTGAGGTATCTCTGAAATTAGTACTCCTCTGTGTCTAAAAATTCACACTGAGGTATCCTCGCATGTCCCTATTCCAACACCACATGTTTCCTCAGTATTGGTTTCACCAATTGGGACTTATGATCATTTTCCCAAGGTGAGCTGTTATAGGACTGTTCAGAACAACAAAGTTGTACGGACTGCCATGTATCCCTATTTCATCTTCTAGGTCTAAAATTCAAATAAAAAAATGTACAGTCCGTGAAATTTTTGGAACAACTTTATAAATTTCATTTTGACTTTTGTAGCCCAATATATATCAATTCTCTAGAGGTGTCCTATTTAGGGATGAATCCTGGAAGAGGCTAGAACCCTAACTTGGAGGGATCATATCTCCCTGAATATAGTGAATCTGAGGCTGAATTTTGGATACATTGTAAAACAGGATTTTATATTCGCCCTCTACAATTTTTAGATCTTGAGACTCTGCCAATCCAGAGATATAGGGAATGTACCAAAACTTATCATTTTTAGTATTTTAGGGTTTTTTCAGCTTGGGGTCAAACTAGGGTTTGACTTTCCCAGAGTTTCACCCAACCAAAAATCTTGAACCAGGTCGCTAAACTTCGATTTTAATGAGAGAAATCCTATGCCGGTCTCACTCAAAAATTTCACTTATGTTAGAAGCCCTAATTTCTCGCACCAAAAACTAAAAATGCTCGAAATCGAATTCTGCTTCGACAAAAAGATGGGCCCTTCAATGGAGAGTCAGCCTAGCATACATTTGCTGATAAGTTGTGGAGAGAGACCCAAAAAGTAAGAACTATAGATTTTGCAGTTGCACAATGTCTTCTTCTTAGGTTAGCTCTGATACCATGTTATATTTTTATCATTCAAGCTAGCATTATGATCTTAGGATCTTTAACTGAGAGAATAACATGCACAGCAATAAAACACAAGAGACAAGAGACACAAAGAATTTTTCTCGAGGAAACCATAGTGGAGAAAACCCCACAAATTCCTCAGAGATAGAATCAGTACCAAAATTAAAACTCGAAAACATAAATATGATCTCTCGATAGCAGCAGCCTCTCTCTTGTCCCAGCAACGTCTCCTCTCACTCATACACCCCAATGAGTGAGTGTGTGTGTGATAAATAGAGAGGCTCACTCTCTATTTATATTCTTTCGTTCACTTGAAACCCACTCCAACATGTCTGCCTCACTTCACAATTACGTACTAGAGCTGACATCTCTAGGAGTGTCTAATACCCCTAGTTCCCCACAACGTGTGGGGACTTTGCCTCCTTCGACCAACAAGGAGGTTTATCCTTAACAAAATGGTGGGGATTATTGCCTCGACTTACAATTACTCACCTAGGGTCAACTTCTCTAGGATAGTCTAATAACCGTAGGGCCCCACAACTACAAGGTCTTTACCCCTTGACCAATAGGAGGGTTACCCATAATGACTTGACATGACTTGTTACATTATAGAAACTCCCGATAGGAACATCGGGGCATGACATGACTCAAATATATTACAGACACATCTCGAAATAAACATCGAGGTACAATACATAAGATACAGATAAATACATTCCAAAGTTACAAATACATTAACAAGAATCATGTGTTCCATAAGAGAACCAAGCACATCGACACAAGATTTCATTTCATAAGAGAGTTGGTGAACAACAAAGAAATTTATTTGGAATTTTGTAGGTCTGAAGATCAACTTGCAAGCATATTTACAAAACCATTGGCAAAGGATGCTTTCCAGTATCTACGTAGCTATCTTGGAATGACAAGTTCTGCACAATGAACTCTGTCATGAACAGAGCATGTCTAAGCCCTGAAACATTTTGTAAATTTTTGTTTTAAAAATCCCCATCTGCTCATAATTAAGGGGGAGTGTTGGAAATATTAATCACTTGTAGATCTGTACCTGACTCTTAGCTGAATCTGTCAAAGTCTGTATTGGTCAAGATCTTGTTGGTCAGTCTGACAAGAGGGAAGAGTCCACGATTCGGTAATGTAAACCAGTGGAATTAATTTCTGAAGCTAAGTTGTTAGGTAGATAGTTATTACAGTCTTTAATGGTGAGTCAGTCGATTCATGTAGAAGCAATTTGCAGGTTTCCTATAGATAGAAGAAGAAAATTGTAAATCAAGTTAGTCATTAGACAACAGAACTGACGAGAGAACATCAAGGTGAGAGAGAAAGAGAAGTTGAAGCTCAAGCTTCTGTGTATGTGATTATGTGATTTTGTTGAAGAGCCGAAGCTCTGTAAAAGGATCAGTCAGTGAGTCAACAAGTTTGGATCAGTTAGAGAGCCAATAAGTTTGTAATACCTTTGTTATTTCCGCACAAGTTATATAAGAAATAGTTTATGGTTGAATGCATGTTTATTTAGCCGCACAATATTTCCAAATTTACTTGTGTAAATGTATTTTACAATTACGGTTGAGTGAAAGAAAAATAATCCTTAAATTTATCATCTCCTGAAAGTTCCAGGTTTTATAGCACAGTGGTCGACTCAAGTCTTCCTACATATTTGGGTATATGTTTTTTATAAGTTGTCTAGAATTGTTATTCTAGCCATTTTTACTTCATTTTACTCACATGTGAAAAGCATTTGTAATTTCTTAAGTATTTTAGACTAAGAAACATACTCTGTAGATTTCGACCAAACCAAGTGAACCGACAAGGTCGGTTGAGTAAACCAACTTAGAGGTCGAAGAGGTCAGCTGACTTAGAGGTCAAAGTGGTCATCCAACTTAGATGTCGAAGTGATTAATTGACAAGTGGTCGAGGTAAAACCAGTTGGTGAAACCAACATGTAACTATCGGTAGAACCAACAAGTAGAGGTAAATCAGTCGGGTTAAAAGTCTAACCATTTGGTAGAATTGTCTAGTCAGGACTTAGACAAGTTTCACCCGACAAGTAAGAAAAAGAAAAAGAGGTCGGCATGAAAAAATTAATTTTTATTAACCGAGCGGTAAACTCAAGTTTAGTCGGCTTGGTTTTGGCTAACACTCGACTCAGTGGCATGAATAAAGATAGCGCTTCCCACTGTCACTATGCTCGAATTTAGTAGGAAAGAATGTTTGATGAAGGACAACAACCGTACCAGAGGGCGCTAAAATTCCAGTGTCAGTGGACATGTTTGGCTTCATCTATTTTCGATTTTGAAACAAATGTTTGTTCAGTTCCATCGAATAAGTTTCGACTTATAATATCTTGTACATGGTTAGGGTATACCTTCAATTTTTTCATTTTTGACTGCTTGGCTTAGAGACATTTGGCCCTCAGTCTTAAATAGATCAATGGCTATAACTTCCAGGCTAACAAGTGAGAAGTAGTAGTATAAACTATTAAGTTATTGTAGAAAACTTTGCGATTTCCTAGAAGCTATGAGTACGTCAACAAGCAGCTCATCTTGTGACGATAGGTTAGTGTTTCCACAGTGGTCCACATTGATCCTGACATGACATGAAACACTCCAATTGTTGTCCTCATAAGTAGTTGTGACAACATTGCTTACTAGAAAAAGTTCTCCAATTCTTACTTCTCGGGTGGTGTAAAGTCCCCAATCACAAGCGTCTTCAGTCATCTTGATCTCCACGGGGCCAAATAAATTGACGATGTACGGAGAAGATCCATGACCGAGCAGAAAGTTAGATATGTCATAATTTCCATCGTGGATCTTAGCGTGCATTAAATCCTTCGCTTCCTGATGAAGGGTTTCTTGTATTTCCTTCTATTCAGGGTAGGCCTTGTCGGATTTCTCTAGATATTCTCATGCTTCTGCATACTACCTCAGGTCGATCAGAACACGGCCTTTTCTAAAGAGTGCACTAAAGTTTCTAGTATCAATCTCAAGGGCCTTGTTGGAATCCTCTATCACTAGCTCAAACTCTTTCAACTCAAGCCTTGTCTCCACCCAGGTGGAATACACATGCAGGAGATTCTTCTTGTCATTAGAGGACCTATTCCTCTTCTTGACTTGAAGGAGAGTGGTATCGATGGATTTTGTATAATTCTCTACTGTTGTGTCCTATCATTTCTCTGTAAAGTAGATGTTGTTCTTCTTCCTCAACTCCTCTGCACCGACATGCAACAGGCTCTCTGTACTTTTCTCCTTCCGCGTCACATGCATATTGAAGTTGGCAGGGTTGTCGATAAGGATGGAGAAGGATACCATATATTGCATGCTTGAAATGGGTTCCTTGATGGTAAACTTGGCTCCCATGGGATAAAGACTCTTGATTTTCATTTGCAAATCAGCCACATTGTAGATTTCCAGCCTGACAGCAAGGCCATTATTTTCCTCAAGCATAGTCATGATACAACCGATACTGATGGCCTCAACCCAAAGAGTACCAGAGAGCATCCGAACTCGCTAGACTTGCCCAAAATCCAATTGGGTTAAGGAAATGGGGTTCATTATATCCAGCAGAACCAAATAAGATGTGTCGTTGTTGGAAATGTTGTCAATGGTGTCTGTGAAGGGTGTTTGAAAAATGTGTGTCGGTATGTTATCCAATTGATGATGGTGTAAGTCATGGATTCATGAAAGGGATTTCTTGTCGAATCTCTTAGAAGCATTCACCACAAATGATGGTGGAAGTGAGGCCATTAGGTGATGCAATTTCTTTGTTCCTCTTTTTTCTTTTTTGGTTCTTCATGGGAATATGGACACTCACTTAATACTAGCAACAACTATATTAATAGGATTAATATATATATTTGACATATTGATAATGTTTCTTTCTTAAAAACGTTTGGTTTTTATTAATATGTTAACTTAGTGTTTATTGGTGTTAACTAATTGTTCTCATGATGCTACCTACTAAATGGAAAGTTTATTGAGAGATGCATGGTTTCATTGCAATGAAGTTCAACTTCTTATTGTAAGAGATGAAGTCTTTGAAGTACAAGTACACATTCATCTAATAGTTTTTTATTATCATGTTCATTTAAATTTGATTTAATAGTTGTATTATGATTGCAAATAACCAATAGTTATATAATAGTTATCTAATATAATTGCGAATAGAGTTGAAGTCAAGCTAATAGTTGTAGAATCATTCAATTTAAGCTAATAGTTGTTGTAATATCCGGAATTTTGGACCTAACATTTATGGACATGAGCCCCATTGATTATGATGTTACCTTGATCTTTTATTTTGATATACCGGGTCGAAGACCACATTGCATATGAACATGATGATTTGTTTGATATACTGGGCGTAAGCCAATTGCATATATATATATATATATATATATATCTGTGTGTGTGTGTGTGTGTTTTCTTGTGTTGGGCATGGACCCTGAAGAACATGATTGATGAGATGTTTTGTGTTGAGCAAGAAGATTTGGAGCACATGCGTACTTATATTTGTGTTGAGCAAGAAGCTCTGGAGCACATGAGTCTTGAGACATTTGTATTGAGCATGAAGCTCTCTAACACATGAAAAGATAATTTGGAAGTGTTGGGCGTAAGCCTTGGAGCCTTCCATGTTGATGTTGAGCATAAGCTATGGAACATAGGATCCTTGGCCATTGTATCCCTAGGTGTATCCTACAAGTATAACCTAGCATTAGTGTTGAGCAAAGAGCTCTAAAATTGCACTAAGTTTGTAACTCCCTGTTTTTTTAGCATTGAGTATGGGTTCTAGCAAGCGCTAGGAGTTACTGAAAAGAATTAATCATTCCCGAGTGAAAACGACTCAAGAAAAATATTGATCTTATATTACTTATTTATTAGTTATTAAATGAAGTTTTGAATTTATGTATTCTCATCGAGTACTGAAGAACTATGATGTTATACAAGAGAATCCAACATGTAAGAATATTTAGAGTTTTCTAGCCTAGTAGACCTAACCATCTACCTAATGACCTTAATGAAGAAATTGTCGTAAGTCTAGGGATCACAACATGTGATACCCTAAGACAAATGTTACCAAATAACATATTATTATATATTTTATACAGAGTATGTATAAAGAGTACACATAGTAATAATATTAATAATGTAATAAAGAAGGAAAAGTTCCATCTATTACTATTATTACTAAGATAAAAATTAAATAGTATAATACCTATAAAAGTCCAATTTAGGAACTAGTTAAAAGTTCCTAACTTAGTATTAAAAGTAATAAATTAAATAAAAAGGGGTTAAATCAAGAAATGAAGTGATTCTTGATTTAACTGCTCCTTTGACTGAAAAGTTTGTCTATAAAGTCCCAAGCCAAAGAGAGGCTTGGGGATATCTTCCATATTTTTGGAGTCATTATTGTGCCTGATTATTCTTAAGAGAGTTCTTGGAGAATATTTTCCTAAGAGAAAAAATGAGAACTGATCCAGACCTGATATACCAGTTAGGGAAGCGTTACCTTAGGAGCTCTAAGCTACTTGCATGTTGGAACCAGCTCGAGGGGATCCGGATTGAAACCAGGAATGGTTCTGGGTCATGGTTGGGTGGAACGTGGTAGTTCCCAAGTGATTCAGTTAGTTATACATAGGTAATATCTACCTATGAATTGTTAATGCTGAGTAATTGAGTGTGCATGTTTCAGCCATTAGAAGAACTTCAATTTTCAGGTATGAGGTGTTAGGATTATTAATCCTCCCTTGTCCAAATTTGGTCATATGTCTAAATCAGGAGTGATGTCTAAATCGGGAGTTCANCCTTTTGCACTGTTTCATTCTTCAATGGCTGAGTAAATTGTGAGATCTTCTTTGTGAGTTGTGTGTTTGTCTACAGATCTATATGCTCAAATTTACATGAGGTTCTTAACTGCCTATTTCATTTTCTAGAATAAGAGCTAGCTAGATTACGCAAGTATGCATATTATATTTTTCAACCCTATATATCATTATTTTCCTATCAAATTATTTTAGGGTTTACATTTTTCATTATAAAACCCTAGGCTGTAATTTAATTTATCTTTAAAGATTTATCAAGGGTTTTGTACTTTTAGTTTTACTTTAGTATTGTCTTTTACTGCTTAAACCTCGTTATTCCTACAACCTAGGAATTATTTCTAAATAAGTACATAGCTCTTTATTTAAATATGTACTCTACTCATAGATTTCATATTGTCAGCAGAGCCATGCTATAAATAAAAGACTAGTTCAGAATTAAACTTCAAACATATAATAACCATACAATGCAATTAACTAAATATAATAAATAAAAGCTAACAAATATATATATATATAATCAGGTATAAAACATAAATATAATTCTAAAATATCAACACTATAAATACATCTAAGAATTACCATAAACTTCAAATACTAAAGCTAAGGTAAAAATCAACCAAGACCTCTCAGGGTCTTGTTGCAGCTGCAACGTTTTCCCCAAAATTTTCAATTTTAGGACCACCTTTTATTTGTTTTTTACTAAATATGGCTTAGGAGTATTTTTTTTTCACCTAAGCTTCCCTGAGTTCAGTTTTTCCTTAAAAAACTTGGTCTATTTTCAATTTCTATGTTGGAAAACTAGTTGACTATCCTTCCGATATCGGATGTGTAGTGGAATATCTTTCCGACGTTGCAGAAGCCAAACTGTTAAGCCTACCGAAAGAGCTTCAAACTCCCTCATCGATACATTGGAGCTCATATTCTCTTCTCCTCGGGCTCGACGTTCGGAGCTTAGAACTTAGTGGTTTTGATATCCGATCGTGTTTATATCGTTATCGGGATGCTTATGTTGATGTATTTGTAACTTCAGAATGTATTCATCTATGTATCTTATGTATTATAACCCGTTCTTTATTTCGGGATGTATCTATAATGTAATTGAGTCATGTTGTCATGCCTTGATGTTTCGATCGGGAGGATCAATAATGTAAACAAGTCATGTCAATTCATTGTGGGTAACCCTCTGATTGTCTAAGGGTTAAAGTCCCCGTAGTTTCAGGGCACTAGCGTTATTAGACTCTCCTAGTAGAGTTCAGCTCTGGTAGGGTTTTAGTCATGTGAGGATTAGTGTAAATAGAGAATTGGAGTCTCTATTTATCACACAACTCATACACACTCAAGTGTAGCACATAGTTGAGGAAGGAGAAGACATTAGGGCTATACAAGAAGAAGATTACTGCTGTTGGGAGATCAATTACTGTTTTGGTGTTGATTCTATCTCTAAGGAAGTTGTGGGGTTTTCTCCATTTATGGTTTCACCGAGGAAAAACACTGTGTTCATTGTCTCTTATGTTTGATTGCTGTACTTGTTATTCTCTCAGTTAAAGATCCTAAAAATCCTAGCTTAATGTTGAAAAACTAACATGGTATCAGAGCTAACCTAAGAAGAAGACACTGTTCAGCTGCAGGAACTAGGGATTCTTAGTTTGTGGATCTTCCTCCACATATTTTCAGCAAAATTAAGGTGGAATAACTCTCCTCCTTAGGGCGCATCTTTCTGTCGAAGCATAATCCAATTCTGAGGTTTTTCAGTTTTGGACCCGACACTACTGCCGGAAATTAGGGATTTTCACAAAAGAGGATTTTTTCAGTGAGCACAGGCCTGGATTGATCTCCTCCCCAAAATCAAAGTTAGGGAGAAATTTCAAGACATTTGGGTGGATAGATCTATGGAAAAGCAAAACCCTAATTTGTTCCTGAACCAACTCTACAAGATTTCAACTCAAGTTTCAGATCTGACATCTTGACCTGGTAAGATCTAAAATATTTTGTATTTCCATTTGAGGTTCTCAGTTAAGATGTCTCTTCATACCAATCTTGATGAAAAGCTTGAGGGAGCTAATAACTTCCGAGCCTGGAAGTATAGGATCTCCCTGGTCCTGGAAGAGAATGAGTTAGACTCCTACATCCATGAGGAGGTTCCAATTCCAGAAGGAGATGAGAAAAAGGACTTACATAAGAATAAGGTGGTTATGGCAAAGAGGATCATTGTTGGTTCTATCAAGGATCAGCTTATACCTCAGGTGTCCTCTCTCAAGACACCTAAAACTATGTTTGATGCCCTAACCAATTTGTTTGAAGGGAAGAACATAAATTAGAAGATGACTCTGAGGAATCAACTGAAGAATATGAATATTCAGAATGCAGAGACTATCCAGTCCTACTTCATAAGGTTTTCTCAGATCAAGAAACAATTAGAAGCTGTAGATGAAGAAGTGGAGAATGCAGAGATTGTGATGAAAACACTGAATGGCCTTCCTAGGTCATGGGATTCTTTCATCCAAGGAATCTGTGCTAGAAAGAAGTTAGTAAAATTCAACAGACTATGGGAAGAATTTTCTCAAGAAGAAGCACGGATAGCAGCTCGATAAGAGAAGATGGGAAGTGAAGATCAAGCTCTCACAGTTCACTCTAAGAAAGGCAAAAGAAAACCTCATCACTTCAAAAGTAAGAATCCTCATCATAGAGATAACAATATAAAGGACCCATCTAGATTAAGATGTTATACATGTGATGAAATAGGTCACTTTGCAAAAGACTGTCCTAAGAACAAGGTCCACTCTCATAAGAAGAAGGGGAAAAAAAAAGACATCATGCTCATGCTGCAGAGGATGATGAACCATCCAAGAAAAGAACTGGATATGAAAGTGAAGATTCTTCAAGCGAGGATGAATATGTTTTGATTTCCACTCTCATAGGTAACATTACTCATGGTAGTGATGATTGGATTATAGATAGTGGGGCTTCCAAACATATGACTGGATTCAAGGAATCCTTTGTAAGACTGTCAGAACATGAATCACCTCACAAGGTGAAACTAGGAGATGACTACCAATATCCAATAAAAGGTAGTGGGGAATCTTCCTATAAACTAGACTCTGGAAAGTCTCTAACAATGAAAGAAGTATTGTTTGTGCCAGGACTCAAGAAGAACCTTCTCTCCATATCAACATTGGATGCAAAAGGAATTAGGGTTGCATTCATAGATGTTCAAGTCATCATGTGGCCAAGAGGTAAGACTATCGATGATGTAGTGGTGATTGGAGAACAAGAAGGAGGTTTGTACAAATTGAAGGGCCATCCAGAACAAGCCTTGATCCATGTTACAGTAGAGCCAAATGAGATTTGGAATAGAAGGCTTGCACATGTGCATTATAGAGCACTACCTATTGCAAGCAAAGATGTTGAAGGTCTTCCAGAATTCCAAGAAAAACATGATGGGATCTGCAAAGGATGTGCGAAAGGAAAGAATACAAAGAAGACATTTCCTAGCAGTGAAAGCAAAGCCAAAGGAATCCTAGAAATCATCCACTCCAATGTATGCGATATTATGTCATCAAACTCACTAAGATGGTATGCATACTATTTTTCTTTTATTAATTATTTTTCTAGGAAGACATGGGTTTACTTCATGAAGAACAAAGACAAAGTATTCAGCAAATTCAAGGAATTCAAATCCTTGATAGAGAACCACACTGAAAATAAGATCAAGACTTTTCGATCAGATAATGGCAGAGAATTCACTTCGAATGAATTAAAAGAGCTGTGCAAAGAATCAGGGATTAAGAGGGAGTTGTCCACTCCTTATAATCCACAACAAAATGGGATTGCGGAACGAAAGAACATAACTATAATGGAAGCTGCAAGAGCCATGCTTCATGATCAAGATATTCCTATGCATCTTTGGGTGGAAGCTGCCAGAACAAATATGCATGTATAGAATCGTACTCCACATATAGTACTCAAGAACAAGACTCCTGAAGAAGTCTTCTCCGGTAAGAAACTAGAAGTCAGCCATCTCAGAATATTCGGTTATCCTGTGTACATACACATTCCAAAAGAGAAGAGAAAAAAATTAGATCCTTCAATAAAGAGGGGTATATTTGTGGGATACTCTGAAAGCTCAAAGGGTTACAGAATTTATTTTCTAGGGTACAAGAAGATTGACATCAGCAGGGATGTGACATTTGATGAACACACAGCTTACAACAAATCCAGAAAGAGACATGCTGAAGAACCTAAAGAAGCAGAAGTAGAAGCACCCAAAATTCATGATACAACCATGAACGAAGAAGCTCAAGAAGAAGATCGAGAATTTGAAGAACCATAAAGACCTGTAGATCCACCTCTGGAGAAGAATCCTCATAAGAGGAAACCTGCTTGGGTACGAGAACTTATCAAAGGTGTGGAAAGATATGGGGCTCCAGAAGAGAATCACAGAGAAAGAAAGAGAACCAGATCCTGCTCCAGGTTACTATGTGATTTCATTGATAAAGAACCTTCCAGTTACGAAGAAGAGGTAGAACGGAAAGAATGGAAGGATGATATGATTAGAGAATACCAATCAATCATGAAGAATGATGTTTGGGATGTTGTCCCAAGACCAGAAGGGAAGTTAGTTGTAACTTCCAAATGGATCTACAAGATCAAGCATGCTGCAGACAGTAGCATTGAAAAATATAAAGCAAGATTTGTGGCACGGGGTTTCTCTCAGAAAGAAGGAATAGATTATGAAGAAACCTTTGCACCTGTAACCAAATACACTTCCATCATATCAGTACTTGCTCTGGCTACAGTGATGAAATGGAAGATACACCAAATGGATTTCAAGACAGCTTTCTTGAATGGTGTAGTAGAAGAGGAAGTGTATGTATAACAACCACTCGGTTTTGAGACACATGATAGAGAGTCTCATGTATGCTGATTGAAGAAATCCCTGTACCATTTGAAACAGGCACCCAGTACCTAGTATGGCAGAATTGACAGCTTTCTATCCAGTTTGGGATTTACCAAGAGTAAAGCAGATTCCAACCTTTACTACAAGGTTGAATATGGCAACCCAGTGATGCTTCTACTATATGTAGATGATCTATTTGTAACAGGTATGGATGGGTTGATTGCCGATACTAAGAGAAATCTTACTATTGAGTTCAAAATGAAGGACTTGGGGATGATGCATTACTTTCTAGGTATGGAGGTGTGGCAGAGTAAAGATGGAATCTTCATTGGACAAGGGAAGTATACAATAGAGATCTTGAAGAGGTTTGGGATGATGGACTGCAAGGATATGGCCACACTTATGGCATCAAACCTGAAGCTATTGAGTGATGCTTCATCAAGGTTGGTTGATGCTACAATGTATCGTCATATGATTGGGTCATTGATGTACCTGATGAACATGAGACCAGACATTTTCTTTGCTATGAACACCTTGAGCCATTTCTTGACAGATTCGAGAAATGTTAACTTGATTGCTGCAAATCATATTCTGAGGTACCTGAGGGGTACAGTTGATTATGGGCTCAAGTATGATGCGAATCAGAAGATTAACCTAGAGGGTTATGTTGATTCAGATTGGGCAGGAAGTTCCATCGATAGGAAGAGCACTTTAGGGTGTTGCTTCAGTATGGGATCAGGGGTGATCTCTTGGTTTAGTAGGAAGCAATCCTATGTGGCACTGAGTACAGCTGAAGCAGAGTATGTCATAGCTTGTTCAACTAGTTGTGAGGTAGTATGGCTACAGAAGCTACTGTATGATTTATTTGATCTCCTATTGGATGCTACTTGTATACATCATGACAACCAGAGTTGCATAAAGTTGTCAGAGAATCCAGTGTTCCATGAGAAGTCGAAGCATATCGAGATCAAGTACCACTATATCAAGGATATGGTGTAGAGGGGAGCAGTGAAGCTCCAGTATGTTGTGATGGAGGAACAGATAGCTGATGTCTTGAAAAATCCATTGGCTAGGGTGAATTTCGAGTACTTTAGGGAGAAGCTTGGTGTTCTCCAGATCAAGATTTCCTCCAAGGGAAAGTGATGAGTCCCATAGCCTTTTTGTCATGGTGAGAGGATTGGTTCCTTCCATGGTCAGATGTAAGGGTTGAGCCATTCTGTCATGGTGAGAGGATTGGTTCCTTCCATGTCAGATATGAGTGCTGAGATCCATAGCCATTATAACGAGTAGGTCAAATATAAGGGCTGAGCCATTCTTTCATGATGAGTGGATTGCTTCCTTCCATGTCAGATATGAGTGCTGGCCATTCTGTCGAGTAGGATAGATGTAAGGGAAATTGCCATTCTTTGAATGGAGCTACCTAGTGAGGTACCAAGAAAAATCAGTCTAGGATTGAGAAGCCATTCTGATGTGATAGAGGGATGTTTTCCCACTTGATCAGATGTAAGGGCTGAACCATTCTGTCATGGCTAAAGGATTAAGTTCCTTCCATGTCAGATGTGAGTGATGGCCATTCCGACGAGTAGGTTGGATGTAATGGCAACTGCCATTCTCTAGGAGAATGGAGGCACCTGGTCAGTTACCCGGTAGCTCAGTTGAGGAGGACTGGGGGCCATTCTGATATGACTGTAGGATTGGTTCCTACAAGATCAAATGTGAGTGCAGAGCCCTTCCATCATTGTGAGTAGGATGTGTTCCCGCCTAGATGGATGTAAGTGCAGAGCCCTTCCATCATTGTGAGCAGGATGTGTTCCCACCTGGATGGATATAAGTGCATAGCCCTTCCATCATTGTGAGCAGGATGTGTTCCCACCTGGATGGATGTAAATGCAGAGCCTTTTCATCATTGTGAGCAGGATGTGTTCCCTCTTGAATGAATGTAAGTGCATAAATATTTCATCATTATGAGCAGGATGTGTTCCAGCCTAGATGAGAGTCTTTCATCATTGTGAGAAGGATGTGGTTCCGGCCTGGGTGGAAGAACAAAGTTCTTCCATCATTGTGATCAGGATGTGGTTCCGGCCTAGATGAAAGTGAGGAAATATTCCATCATTGTGAGCAAGATGTGTTCTAGCCTGGATGGAAGTGCAGAACTCTTCCATCATTGTGAGCAGTATGTGTTCCAGCCTGGATGGATGTGAGTACTGTGCCTTTTTGATGAGTAGGTCAGATATAAGTGCTGAAGAAGACCTACATGGGGGCTAGGCCTACAACTAGCATGAAAAAGGGCTATCTCTGTAGAACTTCCTGTGACAAGAAGAATCATGAGATAGCACCAGTGATGATCCATATCTAGTGATGATGATCCAGATCCAGTGACAATGATCCAGATCGAGTGATGATCTAGATCCAGTGATGATGATCTAGATCGAGTGATGATCTAGATCCAGTGATGATGTCCCATGGTGATCCAAATTCAAAGATGAAGATGACTTAAAGACGAAGATGACTTGAAGACGAAGATGACTTGAAGACTTAGAAGACTTGAGATGTAGATGACGAGATGATCCAGCTGATACAGAGAAGAAGACCAGTACTGGAAATTGTGTCAAAAGAATACCTTCCTAGTTAATAGGGAGTGCTGATGTATTTGTAACTTCAGAATGTATTCATCTATGTATCTTATGTATTATAACCTGATGTTTATTTCGGGATGTATCTATAATGTAATTGAGTCATGTTGTCATGCCCCTATGTTCTGATCGAGAGGATCAATAATGTAAACAAGTCATGTCAAGTCATTGTGGGTAACCCTCCTATTGTCTAAGGGTTGAAGTCCCCGTAGTTCTAGGGTACTAGGGTTATTAGACTCTCCTAGTAGAGGTCGGCCCTGGTAAGGTTTACTCATGTCGAGATTAGTATAAATAGAGAATTGGAGTCTCTATTTATCACACAACTCATACACACTCAAGTGTAGCGCATAGTTGAGGAAGGAGAAGACACTGGGGCTAGACAAGAAGAATATTACTACTGTCGGGAGATCACTTACTGTTTTGGTGCTGATTCTATCTTTAAGGAAGTTGTGGGGTTTTCTCCATTTATGGTTTCCCCGAGGAAAAACACCGTGTTCATTGTCTCTTGTGTTTGATTGTTGTACTTGTTATTCTCTCAGTTAAAGATCCTAAAAATGATAGCTTAAGGTTGAAAAATTAATAGCATAAATGGAGTAAGCCGGATTCCTAGTGTCTATCATTGCTGGTGTTGTAGAAGACTAATGCTGACATGTTTTGAAAATAGTTTGTTCTCTCCCTGACTCTTTAGAGCTTAGGATTTTTGAGTTTCGATACCCATTTCAACAGTAAAGATGCGATGATACAATTGTATGTTGCCGACATTGTAGAGGAGGATCAGTTTCGACGTTCCAAACTTAGATCTTAGTGGTTCCGATTTTTGATGAAATTAATGTATCCCGGGTTTGTAGTTGTGTTTGCATCTGCCGTTGTGGCAGTCCTCCGGTTTATCCTTCCAACAGATTTAAGTTTTGTTTGCTGATAGGTTTGTCCACCGATAAGTTCTCGCCAGCTGTTATATATATAGAGGAGTTATATTATATTGTTTTATCCGTATTGTGGCTTGTTGTTTGCGTTGGTTTGTATTGATTGCACCGTTCATGCACACCAAGCTGTCAGAACCTGGTTCGTTTGCTTTGCTCTCGTGGAAGGTTTTCCCACCCAGTCGATTACACTGATTTTATCAGGTAGGCATTAGAGGAAATTTCAACTCAAAATGGGCCTCCTAAAATGAACTAATAAAATAATAGTTAAAATAATAAAATAATATTTATTAATTTTGGAGGAAGAAAAGAAAAAAACTACTTTTTTATTTGTATTTTTGACATATCTCCCTGTGTTTTTACTCAAATTTTGATCGGGAGAGCTCGTTGGATGCGGAATTAAATTCCACATTCAACGGGTACCCACTCGGCATACTTTTGATGGACCCCGCTACCCCAAAACAAGAAATACCTGAAAAAATGGAATGATGACATCATCATTCCATTTTTTCAGGTATTTCTTGTTTTTGGGGTAGCTGGTCCGTCAAAAGTATGCCGAGTGGGTACTCATTGGATGCGGAATTTAATTCCACATCCAAGTATCTCTCCTGATCGAAATTTGAGTAAAAACACAGGGAGATATGTCAAAAATACAAACAAAAAAAAGTAGTTTTTTTTATGATACATATCCCCAAATTTATATTAAAAAAGTGTTTAAGACCTATACGGTATTTCAAATTTAAAGCAATTTCATTGGCTAACGCATGATGACATGGAATTTGAATAAAAGTTAAAAGGCCCATTTTGAGTTGAAATTTCCTCTAATGTAAACCACGATTTTGTTGTTTTCGACTTTGATTGGTTGATTTTTGAGTCGTTAGGTTTTCCATTGGTTAGGTTTTTTTTTTGTCTGCATAAAAGGAATGCTTGCCCTTATGGTTTTCATGGATGTTTTACATTGAGGATGAGGAGGTTCACCGGTTTGATTTTTCATTAGTGTGAGAATTTGAGTCTGTGCGCCACTGAACCATTAAGGACGCATTTGCTCCGGTGTAGGTGGTTAGGGCACGGTGCAGACAAGCGTTTCGTTGTCTGCACCACCATTTTCTTGGTTTTTTCATGGCCACCCAGGGGGTATTAAGCCATTTTTCTTGCATTTACCTTATCCCATGGGACTCAGGAGGATTTTCCTTTTCGGTTGGTTAGGGTTTTTTCTCGAGGATGAGTGTTGCGTAGGGTTTAGTGTTTTTTGAGTTGGGTATTGCGAATTAGCATTAGGATTATTCTGATAAGTCCCTATGTGAGAGGGGGGATTTTTTGATTAATTGAGGTTTTGAGACAATGGAATTTGGGAAATTTTAGGAAGCATCTTGCAGGATTTTTCCTTGTTAAATATTTCATTCGTAGAAGACTGTGTTTAACTTATTTTTCAGCGTGCATGTTAAGGAGGTAAATAAATTGATATATTTTCTTGTTTATTGTTTAAACACTTGATACGAGCTGAATTATTCTAAGAACATGCTTTGACTGTGACAGGGTGATTGTTATAACAAAAACATGTCAAAGAGACAGATGAAGAAAGCTCCTATGGTTGAAGGAGAGCCTAAAGTAGAAATCATCACCAAAGTAGAGTTCATCTACGAAGATACCAAAGCCACTACTGGAGTTGACCCAAACTACAAGTGGTGATAAATCTATAGAATGATCACAAATCAAAATGTACTTGATGTCAGTTTTGAGGAACTAATGATCTATGCCAACATCGAGAAGTCATCCCTAATGAAAGTAGCTACGAGGCCTAAGTTATTTCCTTGTTAAGAAGTAATAGGATGGATTCTGCCCAGGGTAGATGTGACGACAATGATTCTAGAAAACACTGCTAAGCAAGGCTATGCTACATATAGCCTTGCATATGTCTCTATGGCTTATCATCTACCCTCACCCCAGGTTTATTTGACAGAAAGTTGGTTGAAGGAGATGGATATGGACATGGTGGAGACTGTAAAAAGAATGATGATACCAGGAAATCATTTCCGAAGTAGACCTTCCGGAGAATATGACACCTCTACTCTCTGTGCTCCCTACGGATTTATTGCATTGATGCTCAGTAATATTTTTGGCAAAGAACATCGTAAGAGCTTCAAGATAGGTTGGATACCAGTTATTTTCTTTGTGGCTACCCAAGGAAATATCTTTAACTGGGAAAATATAGTATCAAACAACCTCTCTGCATGTATATCAGCAGCCTTAGGAGGGGAATCTCAAAAGAAATCAGAATTTTATATGAGCTCTATCCTGATTGATTGCATATTGTGCACTTAGTCTTTTCCTTCTTTGAGATGTAACTGGGAGAAGGACAAAACCCCAGTGTATGCAGCCTATAAATTGTCATGGGCACATAAATACCATAGTTATTAGATGGAAATTTGTGAGAATTTCATTATGCCCTTATATACCCTCATTTTCTTGACTGAATGTAATTGCATGTTTGAAGAGGCATTCAAAGTCATACAAAAGTTTGGAGATTATTATTTGACGGAGGATGGGTTATATGTAAGGATGTATGGTGGTTCCAGAGCTCCTTCCCTACTCCTGAAGTATGCCACAGATTATGTACTCCACAAAAAGGTAGTTAGACAACTGTATATTGATGGTGTAGGCAATTTTCCGTTTCAACATAAGAAGGCAAAGTATCCTACAGTACCTTTCTTTATTGGAAGCTATAAGTTTTCAAGAGTAAAGTAGGTGACAGAATTTGTTAAGGAGCTGGAATATTTTCTTTTTGGCGAAATGAATTTTCATAGAAATGACTGCCACAACAAAGTAGCTGACTACTACAAAGAAGCAGGGATTCATTTTGAATATACTGATTTCTGGGAAAAAGATGAGGGGACGTTTCAAAATGCAAAGAACATAACTTCCCTTAAGAAGAGATTCAATCAAAAAATAACTACCATGGGTGGAAAAGGAAAAAATTTGGAAAAGGCTAAGAAATTAGAAGATGATGAGGCAAAGAAGAGAGAAGAAGATGCTAGAAGATTAGAATAGGAGGAAGAAAGCGGGTTAAGGATTGAAGAGGAAGAAAAGAAGCAATTTGAAGAGGAAGCAACTAGGAAGGAAGAAGAAGAAAGAAAAAGAAAAGAAGAAGGTGAAATCAATAAGAAACAAGAAGAAAGTGAGGGTTTGAGACTAACAGGATCCCAAAAAGATCAGAAAACTATAGAGCAAGTTGATACACAGGGAGTACAAGACCAAATAGATCAAGAGCAAGGACAACCTGATCCTGATCCCTTGGAACTTGCTGCATATTCTCGAAGCATATTGGGAAGAGCTCCCATTTCTTAAATAAATTTGATCCCTTTCATTCCTACTGAGGGGGAGGAGGTTCCTGATTTTAGTACCATTTTTTATGATAAAGAAAAGAAAAGAATCGTTAAAAGAACTGAGAAGAAGATAGATATTGGGTGATAGTCAGGGAAAATGGTGACAGACAAAACATTGCTACATGGTACGTATAAAGACCCACGGTTGATAGCAAGAGCTGGGGTAGCTTTAACCCTAGAAACTAAAGACAACATAGATAGGCTCATGACCGATCTAGAAGAGTCACAGAAGAATACGGTTGTTGTAATCTCACAGATCACATAAGGTTACTAATAATACATACTAAAACATACATAAATATAAGACAGAGACAAGAGACAAGAAGAGATAGGATAACAGATTATATTATTACAATGAGTTCATACAAGGTAGATAACTGAAATGAGTTCTTGTTTGGCTCAACAACCTAATATATACAATTTACAAACAGTTACAAAATAACTACTTGTTGGTTTGGTGAACCGACACGAATTTTAGTTAGCCGACCTAATCTTCTAGTTTAGTCGGCTGACCGACTTAGTCGGCTGATCGACTAAGTCGGCCCATCGACTTAGTCGGTTGATCGACTAAGCCGGTCTTCGTTCAAGTTGACTTGTCAACTTGCTCCTTCTACATCTCCCCCACGGACAAAATGTTTCTTCGTCCTGAAGAAACGGGGAGGTACAAAAAATGTGTTTGTCAGACCCTTCAAAAATGCTATTCTGGTGGACTATGCAGATGAATGGTTGGTCATTTCTGGACACAGATCTCGAGAATGGCCAGAGTTGTGATGGAAAGATGATGCTGAAAATCTGTCCAGCTCTGCAAAGCTTTCTGGATGTTGATAGTTAATGTAGTTAAGCTTGACAAGACCGACATCTTCTCTGATAGGGGGACTTCCATGATCTTCTCCATGTTGGGGCCCAGTAACTAGTTTTGCTCTTGTGCTATGTCGATGAGTCTTTTCATCTGTGGGAAGATGATGTCAACTTTCTCTAGATTGGGAAGAGCTTGTTGTACCCACTGATGTGCTTCCCGTTCCAGCTTCTGCAATTTGTTGGTTTCCAGCACTATCTATTCTTCTAGTGTCTGCCTAAGTGCTACCTCTGTCATCTTCCTGCTCTCCAAAGCTTGAATTCCTTAATGAGTCTGGCGTGTATGCTGGTGGACCTACCCATAGTGAGTAGGCCAGTCTCTTAAGACTTCTTCAGTAATGACAGACTCCTCCATGTGGTTCTGTAGCACTTTGTATGCCTCTGAAAAAGTAGTGTGTTGTGCCAGTAATAGTCGGGCAGTCTCTTCCTTTTGTTCTTCCTTAGTTTCTTGGAGATTTGCCTAGATGGTTGACACCATGCTCTCGAAGAGCTGATATGCTCTTTCCAATGGTCTATCTGTGTCGACTTCGATAGGGCTTGGTATGACGGAATGAGCTAATGTACTGCATTTGCCGAGAAACTCGACATGTTATGTATCTTTATTTGTTATTTCCTCTGTTTTTCTGTCAGCCCTTGTCTTTGCTTCTTTGGCCAGAGTTCTGAGGATTTGGTCGACCTCTGTGTCAGTCAAGGAGCTTGCATCCCTTAAGCTGATCCGTAGGCTGGAAGTTTTTGCATGATGCTCTTTCTTCTTCTTGTGATTTTTTGGCTCGGTCTCTTGGGTACCTGCAACAGTTGAGGGGGGGCCTTTGGTTTGTGGGAGAGAGGTTGATGGGTTTTCTGTCTGGGGAGGTGGTATGACCATCTCCAGCTGTGTGGATGGATTTAGTTGTGATATGTCTGGGTGTGGGGATGTTGGGGGTGGTGAGGGTGGTGGGGATGTTGGTGGCGGTGGTGATCGAGTGAGGGAATGGTCGGGGGTAATGGGTTTGTCGGAAGTGCATTGTGGACTTATGTCGAGAGTTATGTCTATCTCTGGTGGTGTAGTGGTAGGTGGGTCGTCCTGGGTTTCGGGGTTGATGTGTTCCATGGTAGACTATGTTAGTCCAATCATGTCACCCTCTTGGTCGGTTTGTCGTGTGAAGGTCGACGTCATGTGTCCAAAGAACATGGGGTGGTTTCTGCTACCTGTATAGAGAGGAGTCTTTGTGTGAATTTTCTGAGCCGACTAAAACAGCTCAGGCAGCATCTCAAAGAAAGCTTTGAGCTCGGTGTCCTTGTCAAATTTTTCTTTCACCGACTCCGGTATCGCTCTTTTGTATAAGTCAAGGGGGCTGACCGATTGTTGTGCTAGTGCTGTCTCCTCGACTGCTAGTGTCAGTGATGGAGGTGGAGGGGTTGACACAAGATCGACGACGTCTTCAGGCGTCGTCGTTGTTTTTCCCTTCTTTGGTCCACCTTCAGGGGCTCCTATTTCAAGATACCGTTGGAACTGAGTCTCCACCAGTTCTTTGTTTGTGGCTACATCCTCTATTATGTCAAGGGCTGCAGCTACTAGCTCTTCTTCATCGTCAGATGACTCAGCAATGATAAGCTTGCACTTACCTTTGCCTTGTTGTACTTTTTGGGCTTTGATTTTCTTTCTGGCGGCGGCTATCTCAGCGGCCAATTTCTTGATGATGCCTAGTGATAAAGCATACTCATGGTTATCAGGCTCAACTTCACCCGTCGGTACTTGAGTTGGGGTGACACTTATTGGAGCCAAAGGAGTTGTTTGCTGTTGTGGTTGTGGCCATGGTTCCGTCGGCTATGGGTCGACTCTCTTTACGACCGGAGGCTTGATAATTATTTGTACTTGACTAGTGGGCTCGACCAGGATGTCCTTCGACACAAATGTACTGATGTAGAGGTTGAGCTTGTAGTCTTCCTCTTTCTCTTGGTCGATGAGTGGCTCCTCGATTGAGAAGTTGACTTATTTTGCTGCCTCTGGTACTAGTATTCTTATCTTTTCCTGTCGAGTCAATTCCTGGAATATTTGATCAACAATCGGGTAGTAATCGAGGGCGTTGGCCTTGGGGTTCTTGCCCTGCATATACCAGATCGACGTATGGTCGAGCTCCAACTGTATGTGGAAGTTCGCTGGGAGATTGCATCGGATGTTTTGAGGCACCCTCCATCTAGTCGTGCGAACCTTCAACTGTTGGAACCTGTTTTCCAAGAACACTTTCCCCTGTCCTAGCTCATGCAGAGTTCCTTTTTGGGAGAAGGGTTTAAACCGGTTCATGTCGAACTTTGTCGGTTCCCAGAAGATTGGACTTCCTTCTAGACAAATGTGATACATAACGATCCAGAGGATGAGGGAGGGGAACTTGATGAGTCCTCCCATCTCTTGGCATCGTTCGCAGACACTTTTGATCATGTTGGTGACATAATATCCCCATCTGTAGATTCGACCGTCGGTTGCAATTGTGTCGAGGGCCTCCAGCATTTCTAATTTGAGGTCGCTTCCTCGACCGACCAATGTAAGTGTGATTGCGATTATTTTAGAAACAATATGTGGTGTTCGAGTTGCAATCTTCTTGATCATCAACACTTTGGAATTCTTCTCAGACGGCGATCCCGTAAGCTCTTGGACCAACCCTTCCTTGATTCCAATTGGTACAGGGTTCCCTTGGTTAGACAGGCCAATGAGTTTGGAGATGACATCTCTGGTAATGTCGATCGGCTGGTCGAAATAGAACCGACCGTTGTGGTATCGACTGATGATGAATTTTATGGCAGCTTCTTTTGTTCCACCAAAGCTGGCCATTAGGGGTGCGTTGGGATAGTTAAAGATGGTGCTCCATCGGACTTTTTCAGTGGCTTGGGTCATTTTCTTGTCGACGAAAGCCCGTTCTTGAATCTCGGCCTAGATTTTCTGCCATGGACCCTCCTGGACTTTGGCATTTTTGATATTCTTTAATCGACGGATCAAGGGTGTATCCTCATCCTGTAGCTCTTTCACCTTGGTCACTGCTCTGGTTTGTTTAGGGGCCATGGTGTCAGATTGGTGAAGGTTATTACAGGGTTCTTGATTTTTGGTTGACTGAGTTTGTGAATGCTCTATGTGTAAGGGGCGCGGTGAGTGAACCTTCAACAATCCATGATTTATAGGGGACGGTGTGGTTGCGTGTGGTAATGAATGTATTAATGGCGGACTTGACGTTCCAGCTGCAATACGCGAGTGTGGAGTAATGGTGAATTGCTTTCGGCGCTTGAGGTCATAAATGCGCGATGGGACTTTCGAGGTTGTCAGCCGATGTTGGTGCTGAGAATGGTCGATCAGACTGGTCGATGAAGATTGTCGAAGATGATGATGTCATTTGTCGAAGTAGTGATTTTCTATCATGTTTTGTTGTGTCGGGTGTATTACTTTGTTTTTGGGATTTTTAGCTTTTTATGGGGTTTGGTTGCCGATTACGGTCGTTATATGATTTTTTTTAAATTTTTTTTTTAGTTTCTGTAACGTTTGAGCTGGGCTCCATTAACGAGCTTCCGAAATACTAGGTGTTGCTGCCTTTCACACACCTGGGTCATGTGGCAGAAATCTTCAACCCACTCGGTGTGTCCTTGGGGGCAAGTCTCGAGTCAAGGCTGTCACCTTGTTCTTGACTCCTCCGTTTAGGCTCAACTCCTGACGAAGCCAAGGGGGGTAGACCCTATTAAGTTACTAAGGATGATTACTTAGTGTGGTGATGTTAAACTGAATCAGTTACTTAGGAGTTTGAATATTTTAACTATAAACAATTGAAGATGACAAGATATGAAAATAACACACGAAAGCACAAAGTTGATAAACAATATATATATGAAGTAAAAATGACCAGTCCCTTAATAATGGAGTCAAATCAAATAGATCATTGTGCTTGCATGTGTTTGGAGTGAATTTTTTGCGATTGCATCTTGGTATGTTTTAAGTTAAAATTGAAGTATGAATTGATTAAATTAGGCTAAGGAGGAACTCCAGATATACCCGAGAGTACTTGGAGTATGTCGAAAAAAAACCTTTACGGCTACCAACAAGGAATATGTGGGCTGAAATGGAGTCTCTGGGGCTATTGTTCGTAACGCACCCGTTAGGGTGTGACAGAGATCGGCGCCCCAAGGTCACTTTTCAGTAAGTTCCCGCTTCCTTTGGGTATTTTTCCACCGTAGAGGTTCGATCAAGGTGTTGGATTTTCACCTGATGGTTTGTCAATTGGGGAGAGTGAGTCCTAATTATGCTTGTCACCCAAGTGCTTTTGATACAGCTTGACTGATCGAATGAACCGCATCCAAGTGCAGAGCATACACATTGGAGTCTTGTAAATTTTAATAAGTTTTAACTGAGTGTTCTTGTTTAAAAGAAAAAAAGCCTCTGGGAACCTCTTTCGATCCAAGTGCATCTCAATCGGGGAATCAAGGAGGGGTTAATTTTAAATTTTTGATAAACAAAAGATGAAAAATAAAACAACTACAAAAATATGGTTTTCTGATTAATCCTACCACGAATCTCTTTCCCCTTGTGGGTCACTCGGGAAATCGTGGGGTAAGTATTATGATTACTTTGAAATGTAAGATATGGAGTATGGAATTAAAAAAAATATCAAGTATACTACCCTGCAAATCAGATCAATTCTAGTGAAAAAGGAAAAAGCAGAAAATGACGAAAATGGCACCGACACAAATCCCCCTAGGGGGGATGGGGAATGGGCTCGAAAGAGCCTATTCAAAGAATGATTTTATTACAAAGGTTACAATATCAAAGCACTGATTGGTCCTTATACAGGCTTAAACCAAGATCTTATATTTATACAAAAATTTTACAAATTTTGTGACAAAAGAGAGACCCTTGGGGGGATTTGAGCGCTCCAAAAGCCACTTTGGAAAGCAGCTTCCTTTCTTCTCTGTCAGCCCTGCTAAAGGACAGTGAGCGTGTTCGAATAAAAAATTCCCAGAATCAATTTAAGAGTACCTTTGGGTCAGCCTACTTTATCTCACAAAATAATGAAATTAAACTAGCTAAACCGACGAAAAAGGAACCAAGGAAAGGAAGATTTCCTTGGGATATTGGCCTGCTGTTTGTGCAACAAATTAAGATGCACTGAAATTGCAGAATATTGAAATTTATAACAGTGAAAGGAAATCTAATGCATGTGTTCTACAAGTTTTCTTTCAAATTCATGCAAAAAGGACAATTTCCCTACAACTAGATCTGGGATGCTTATGATACTTTTTTAAGTGCAAGATCTAGGATATGAGCTATGAAATATTAGATCTATGTATATTTGACTTTGATGAAACAGATCCAAATAAAATCACAGCTTTGAACTGAAAATGTAACCGGGTAAAGTGTTGATTTTTTGTAGAAATGAGAAGAAGAGGAGAGAAGGTCGGATCATTGCTTGAAAGGAGCAAGCTAGAAGGAGGCCCTTTTGTGGAGTGCCGAGGGACAGAATATTGAGCTTATTGGATAGGAAAGGATTCAATCTAGATCCACAACCTCATCCAATTGGGAACCTGCAACTAAATAACACAAGCCTGCACAAACCTCGTGAGATCTGGATATGGATGTATAAAGCAGCAAAAATGAGAGATTATGCAGAAATAACCTTATTTAAGCATATAACTAATATTTTTGAGCATACGTCATATGGATAAACAAGATTAAACAATCTAGCTTTCCTATTTTATACCCTTACTAGATTTAGCTGAATCCTTGAAGCCAGATCACAGAAACAGCACAGCATTTGGCAAGAAGTTGCAGCTACCACATCAGCAGCATAACACTGAGCATCCACACAATCAAAAGAACTACATAGTATAGCCTCCAAAGCTTCTTTATTCACAAATAATGATCAAATACAGAGTTACAATGGAAATCCCTTCAGTCCAGCTCTAACTAGCTTGGAAGAGGGAGCTGTTCCTGGATATATACAATTTCCAGGCCATCTAGCCCAGGGGGGGCGCAATTACTCATGGAATCAAGTGAAATCAACTGATGGAGATTCCATCAATGCCTTATCTATGTCTAGCTGAGCTAGATCCGAGTCTCACTTAGTGCAACTATCAATCAGGGGGCTGATCTGACTGACACCTCAACCTACTAACTGAAGAATCCACCAAAAATCATCCAGTTGAGCCAAAAACGTGTTGAGGAGAGAGGGAGGGCGAAATTCCTCATAAAGGATGCTCAAGATCAACTCTGGATCTGATTTGATCACCTCCTTCAGTCAAGGATTTGTCAGATCCAGTCAATCTGCTTCAGATCTAACTGATTTCAATCAAATCAACTGAGAATCCATTGGTTTACGATTTTGGATTTGCTCCATTATTCATCAATTTATTAATTAAAATAATCAATAATTGATTTTTGGGGCTTTTTGACCTAAGTGATGGAAAATCACTCAAAACTAGGAAACAGTGGGTCCATGGGTTTACATGGTGCTCTTAGCTTCAAA
>LPNX010781423.1:54949-93284 GCA_001517045.1 Pseudotsuga menziesii | reverse complement strand
CTAAGAGACCGAGTCTTTTACAGACACTATCATGCTAGAACATTTATTACAATTCCCTCATGGGGTATGATCATGTGATATAGTACAACAAGCACTTCCCAGAAGTACTTTCAAAGGTCTTTTTGAAGTCCGGACAAGTTAGCCCTGTCCGGTTCACCGGGCTCACTTGATAAAACCCACTAAGTACAACTTAGGTGGTAACACTAGGCCCTGCAATGTTTTTAGTCAGATTGAACCATTGGGGTGTATCTCTTTGAAAATGTAAAGGCCCATCCATTCTGTGTGGAGTTTCTTGGGTTTTCCTTTGACTCGACTATAATAAAGTAAGGCAAGGTCGCCGACCGACAGGTTTTTGTTTTTGATGTTGCGGTCATGCCATGATTTCTATTGTTGCTTGTGAATTTATTGGTGTTGTATATCCATGAGTCTGTGTTCTTCCAGTTTGTTGAGTTGAAATAGTCGGTCCTTTCTTGCATGTTCGACATCGACATCTAGTAGTTGTGCAATAATAGGTGTCTGTTGTCGGAAATGTAGGGAGACGACTGCTTCTTGTCCGTACACTAGTTGAAAGGGGGTTTGGTCGGTTGACCATTTATATGTTGTCCTGTATCCCATAAGACCGCATGGATTTTCTTATCCGAGTCGTCCTTGTCGGTACTGCATATTTTGGTTAACCCTTTTGTTAATGATTTATTGAAAGCTTCAATCGCACCATTCGACTGAGGATGATATGCCGTACTTCATCGGTGGTCGATGTGGAATTGGTCGGTCAAGTGTTTGATAGTTTTGTTGATAAAGTGTGTTCCTTGGTCGTTGATCAATGTTAGTGAGCATCTGAATCTAGTGATGATGTTTTCATAGATAAGCTTAGCGGCTACCTCACTCGAACATGTATCGACGGGTTCAACTTCTCCCATTTAGTGACATATTCTACTCCAGTGATAATATATCTTGCTCCCGATATTTTGGATAGGATAGGAAATGGTCCTATGAAGTCTATAGCCCAGATTTTGAATATGAGACTAGGTTTTACTGATATCAGGGGCATTTCTATGCTCAGCAGGGGTCGACCAAGTCATTGACATCTGTCAGATCGACTGACAAAACTTTTGCAATCTCTGTGGAGTGTCGGCCACCATAATCCTGACTGTTAGATTTTCTTTGCAGTTGTGTCTGCTTGGAAATGTCCTCCTGCAGGTCCATAGTGTGCTTCATGCATGATTGGGTCTCTCTCATTTTCGAGTACACACCTTCTGAGAATGTCGTCTAATCCCATTTTATATAAAAATCCGTTGATGAGGCTGTAGGGTGCAGCCTTCATAGCTAAGATATGTTTCTTCTGGGTATTCATACCTTCGGGTGCCTGGCCAGTTTCTAAGAACTGAGCTATTTCTTCGAGTTCTTCTGGCACCGCTTCTATGCGAAATAAATTGGCATCTGGTAGGTCGTCATCGACTTTGGTCGGTTCCTCCCCTGTGTCTATGCGGGATAGATGGTCGAGCCCGACATTTAGTTTTCCTGGTCGGATAATGACTTCAAACTCAAATTCTTGAAAAAAAAGTAACCAGCGACAAATTCTCCCATGATGAAGTGGTTTATTGACAAGGTACTTCAAGGCTTGATGGTCGGTATAAAATGTGAAGGGATTGGCTAAAAGGTAATGTTGATACTTTTGGAGGGAAAAGACCATACCTAGGGCTTCCCTTTCAGTGGTCGAATAGTTTCTTTCAGCCTTATTTAATTTTCGACTGTTGTAAACTATAGGGTAATCCATCCCATCATCCCTTGCTTGAGTTAGGATTGCTCCGATTGCTATTCCTGATGCATCAATAAGCACATGAAATTTGGTCGACCAGTTTGGAAATTTTAGAATGGGGGCTTCGACTAGTTTCCTTTTCGATTTGTCGAAGGAGATTTGGCATTGCTTTGTCCACTTAAACTCTTGATCTTCCTTTAGTAGTTCTTCTAGAGGGTAGGTCATATCTTAATAGTGTCTTATGAATTTTCTATAATAGCCTGTATGGCCAAGTAACACCCTGACTTGTTTGGGGTTTATTGGTGGTTTCAAGTCGAGGATGATTTTAATTTTTGCAAAGTTGACCTTGATACCATCTTTGCAAACAATATTCCCTAAGAGTATGCCTATGGGAGTCATAAAGATACATTTCTTAATGTTCAGGGAGAGTTGAATTTGTCGACATCTCTCCAACATAAGTCGGAGCCATTTGCAGTGATATTTTAAGGTGGAGTATATTGTCCAGTCATCAAAGTATACTGCCATGGTCTTATATATGTATTCTTGGAATGTCTTGACAACAATTCGAGAAAACACTGCAGGTGCATTCTTTAACCCAAAAGGCATAACTTTGTAAGCAAAGGAGCCAAATTCACACACAAATGTTGTTTTCTTTTGATCTTCTTTTGCTATTGGTACTTGGTTATAGCCTGAGAATCCATCTGTAAATGAGTAGCATTCATGGCCTGCAACTTCATTCAATATTTAATCAGCGTAAGGGGTGGGGAATGGATCTGTTAGTGTGACTTTGTTGAGTTCCCTAAAGTCGACACAAATTCTTAACCTTGTCAGGTCATGTTTCATGGGCTGTATGACCATGGGGCTTGCCCATTCCGACTGGTTGATAGGGTAAATGATCCTGGCTGCTAACATGTTGTTGATATCCTTTTTAACTATCTCCTTGTACTTGTGAGCTAGGTTATAAGGTCTTTTCTTGATAGGTCGGACATCAGGTTTAGTATCAATTTTCATTTCTCCCATTTCTTGTACTAAGCCTTTTAAGTCTTTATAGTCCCTGGAAAAGACATCTTGGAATTCTCTAAGTAAGTTCACTATTTCGGTGGTCTGTTGGTCGTTCCAGTAGTCACCAATCTTGGCTTTTTTTGGTTGGTCGTCATTGGAAATGTCGACCTATTTAGTTTTCGCTTTCGAATCTAGCCACTCAGGTGCTTTCGCTTCATTAATTGGCTGACTCCCTTCTTTGAACTGTGAGAATGTGGCAGGGAAATCGGCTGTAGTCATTCTGTCAAGATCTGGTTTTTCGGTGGTCTCGACTTTCAGGATTGAGTGGATAGGTTTGGTTGTTTCAATGTGGTCGGATTTCCATCTAAAGATATTTCCTTCTGTGTGTTCATTTTCTAAGTGTAAACTGGTCCACTGTGGTTTTGACTTAGTTTGTATATTGTTACAGCCCTTAATCTGTCGGTGGTATGGGTAGGGTTGTTTTTCGGTCGGTTGGAGAAACTATTTGATTTGCTGTGTTGTTTCATCCAATTTTTCCTCTTGAGGTGTGAAGTTGAAGTCTTTAATAAAATTTTCCCTCAGTTCATGCCAGAAGAAGGTTTCACCTCTAGCTTCCTCCATCTTATACCATTTATTGGGTAAGTCGGCTAGGGTTGAAGGGAACAAATGTGGCCAAGCTTGCTCATCCTTGTATCCAAGTCTTCTCCACTCCGTTTCACAAGTCTTGATATGTTCTTCTGGGTTTTGAACTTGGGTAAAGATATGGATTTGGGATTTCTGGGTTAACTTCTTTCCACCAAACCTCTCGACAAAGTAAGTCGAAGCAGTTGTCCAGGTATGTAGTTTCTACTGATGGGTATCCCACCATCTAACTGCTTGACCTATAAACGTTTCAACTAAGTTTTGGAGTCGACCATGTTCACTGATATTTCTAGATACTTGTTCGACGTGCATTAATGTGGATTCCCTTTCCTTATACCTGGGTATTTTTGTAGTGTTTAAGTTGGTTGGTTGTAAGGTAGGGCGTTCCCTTACTTTCTTTTCAAATATTTTGGGGATAATTGATACTATGAAGCACTGTTGGGTGGGTTTTTTCTGTACTTTTTGTATAGTCCAGCACCCTCTTGCTTGTGTTTTGTAATTTTCAATATCCCAGTCATATAATTCAGCATCTGAGTTATAACCAATTGAGACTTGGTTACCTAAGTTAAGTTCTCCATAGATGTTTGGTTCTGTATAGTCTGTATTGTTGTGGATCTGGTAAAGTTGTCTGACATCGACTTCCTCATCAATCAGTTTAGTCCAAGGCTCTCCTTAGGATGGATGAATGGGTATAATGACTTTTGACCATTTCCTTTTAACTTGATTCGTTCCTTGTCTAAGGAGATGGATGCTTTCATCTTTCATCCCCAAGGTCGACCGACTAGTGCTGGGAAGGAGATAGATCCTTCTTTTGGGTCAATAATTTCAAAATCAACCTTAGTCGAGATTCCTTTGATGGTCGTGTTGACATCTTTCCAAAACCCAATGGTTTCAATGAGGCCTTGGTCAGTGAGTTTCAGATAAATGCATGACTCGTAGAGTCGAGGTTTGCCCATATTTTACCATGTATCCCAGGTCATGATATTTACTTGGGACCCGAAGTCGAGCACTACTTGTCGAACGTGGTAACCTTCGATTTCCAGGTCGACAAGTGGGTCGACATCGTTTTTGTCTTTTTGGTTTAGGCTGCAGATGTTTTTTGTTCGTTTTCCAAGGTTGGTACCTTTTATTTCATGTAATAAGTCAATGAACTGAGCTACGGATTTGTCTATTTGAGCGAGTTGGACTAATTGATGTATTGTGTTGGGTTGACTGTTAGTGATGTCTTCTTGTTGTGCAATGTCGTGAAATATGTGGTTTGCTTCTTGATATGTGTGTTTTTCCTTTATAGGGTCAGAATAACCATTTGTGTCTTTAATCTTACTGATTTAAGGGTTATCAGGTCCTGTTTTTGTGCCTTGTCAAGTGACAATATGTAAATTTTTAGTAGTTATTACATCATGCTTTTGTACACAAGACAAGGCATTAACATTTTTCTTCGTATTGATTTTCTCTAACATAGTAGGAAAATCCTCCAACGAGTGATCGCCTACTCCATAGTGGGTACAAAATTTAAGATCAATTCTGTCCTTGTATGGATAGTCTACGTACCGGTGACCTTCTTTGTAGCATGTGAAGCACTGGGTTGGTCGACGCGGATGTATGTCGCAATTCCCAGGGAATCGACCTCTTCCTCCATAGCCCTGGCATCGGTTGTCGTACCGGCGCTCATATCGTCGGCCATCGTATCTTTATCTGTTCTGATCATTTGGTGGATGGTTTTGCTCGTTATGTTGCACCACTGCATTTGTTTGGTATACCGCGTGATAGTTCTGTCGATTATTTAGGTTTAACTGACAGTCGGTGGTGTTGTGAATTTTGGTTTTACAGATGGCGCACCAGGAAGCTTTGCCGTTCTTCATATTAAACAGGCAGTCTGTTGTAGAGTGATCTCCGTGTTCCTGCCAAATGTCACAAAAGTATTTAGTCTGTACGAAGCGAACGTCTTGTCGGCTATATTCATGTTGACAGTTATCCTTTGAGTGGCCATTAGTTGAGCACTTGGTGCACCAGATCTCCTGATTTTTGAGGCTGAGCTCCTTCAGAGACTTCTGTACATTTTCTAGCTACTGTTCCAGTCGGTGGTCCATGGGGTATGCAGGTATATCTTCATCCATCTCCACCCGAAGAGCTTTTGTTAGCGTGTCTTCTTATGTTTTGAATGTCTCCAGACTGATGTGTCGGTGTACTTTCTGCGATAATCCTGCAAGGAACCATTGAATCAATAATTGTTCATCAATAACGTAATCTAATTGGCTTAGTAGGTCCTTCCAACGTTTATCGTAGTCGCGGACTATCTCCCCTGGATTTTGTGAAGTATTTTTGAGCTTCTTCGCGGCCAGGTGCTTAGCGTCTGGTGTTTTAAAGAATGACAGGAATTGTGCCTTAATATTGACTTTCATCGCTCTAGGTTTCCTTTCCGAAAAGGTCATGTACCATGTCAAGGCCCTTTTACTTAAGGCTCCTGTAAATTGTGCCATTTGTCGGTCTTCATCTGTAACCTGGTTTGCTTCCCAGGTCGACTCGCAGACGAACCAATGTCATCTGGGGTCTTCGTCTCTTTCATAAAGAGGAATGTGAGCTGATCTATGACCCATGTCTGAATCACTTTCACTGCTCTCAAAAGTTGGCGGAGGTGGAGGTAGGGGTGGTGGTGAAAGTGGTGGGGTTATTGATGTAGTCATTCCTACAGAATTCTGGTCAATGAAACTTGCACTCCCGTTGGTCTTCGAGTCTTCGTCGACTTGCAGTCGGTTGACGTCGACTTCTGTCGTCGATGGTCTGCTACAACTTTGTGTTCACAGGTCTGATTGTTCGATTTCTTCTAAAGATGTACTTGGTGGGGGGGGGGTGCTCCTTCATGTGTCGGTAAGAGCAAGTGGATACTTCGGAGGGAGGGTGCCGCCTGAAACGTCACCCATTTTCCTTCCAGTGGTCGATGTATAATAAGGTGTCGACTGGTGTACGTTTTGTCACCTAGTCAACTCCATTTACTGAAGTCACCAGCTCATAGTTGGAGGTCATCTTCGACAATAGTCTGTATTCTAGTACGCGGATTCAATGGGGAAAGGGTTGTTCCTTCACTGGGAGCTCTTAGTTGGAGAGCTTCTGGCTGCTCTATCCATACTTCTTCCTTTGTAGGGGATGCTTCTTGCTCCATGCCTTCTTCATGTCGGTCATGACCCAACTCTGGTGGATTCTCTTCCTTGTCGTTCTCCCTAGGGTTTTGTCCTCTATGCAGCTCTAAGGCTCTTTCACGTCTTGCTTCCCTTCTCTGATATGTTTTGTCCCTTTCGATCTTTTGGATGTCCGACATACTTTCGTACAATACTTATTCTCTTGAGGTCCTCTCCGCCCAACTTCTCATTACTGGTGACTGCTATCTGGTTTGGGTTGACTAGGATCCACTATACTCTATCTCCGACACATGACCAGCTACCCCCCATAGCCTACCCGACGCTTTTAGAAAGCCCGGATAGTTTGATTTATTTGCTTAGGAATTATTCCCACTCCCTTTCTGCAATGAATTTCTCCCACTTCCTCTGCTTCTCCACCCAGTTAGTGTTTGATGGCTGTTCGTATAGCGGTGGACAAGGTTCAACAATGTGTCCTGCTCCCTTCTCGATCAAGAATTTGAACAGCAAGGTCAGTAGGGAACACAAAAATTGTTCGGTGAAATCTGTGTAAAATTCCTCTTTGACAGTTTCCACTGAAGTTCTGTCTTCGACTGCTTGTTCCTCATAGAAGTCGTCGGCAATTTTCTCAAACCACTCCGACAAATTTGTTTGGCCTCCTCAGATCAGTTTTTCCAGCAACTGTTGTTCTTTAGTTGCGTCCGGCTTTCTCATGCAGGAGTTGCTTCAAGAGTTGGGGCACTGATTCGACAAACTTTTCATGCGTCTCCGTGAAAAATATTTCTTTTGCCTCATCGACTGTTAATCTGTTCCTTCATGCGTAATTTTGCAGATAGTTTGCAATTTTACGTTCCCACCAGTCCTTAATCTCCTTCTCTGGTATCATATGTGAGCATATATTTCAGTCATGTACTACCGGCAACGGAACCAATGTTGTAATCTCACAGATCACATAAGGTTACCAATAATACATACTAAAACATACATAAATATAAGACAGAGACAAGAGACAAGAAAATATAGGATAAAAGATTATATTATTACAATGAGTTCATACAAGGTAGAGAACTGAATTGAGTTCTCGTTTGGCACAATAGCCTAATATATACAATTTACAAATAGTTACAAAATAACTACCTGTCGGTTCGGTGAATGACACGACTTTTAGTTAGCCAACCTAATCTTCTAGTTTAGTCGATCGATCGACTTAGTCGGCTGGTCGACTAAGTCGACCCATCGAATTAGTCGGTTGATCGAATAAGTCGGTCTTCGTTCAAGTCAACTTTTCGACTTTCTCCTTCTATAGTGGCCCAGCTAAAGGAAACATTAAAGAAGGAAAGAGATGAGAGCCAAAAGCTAAAGAGAAAGTATGAAGATATGATGGGTGAAGTCAAGACTTGAAGAATGGAATGTAAAACTATGCAAGCGGATAAGAATGCTCTATAAGTATCTGCAGAGAACACAGAGAAGAGTGCTCAAGTTACCTTAGATGAATTACAAAAAATACAACTAGAGAATCAAATTTTAAAGACTGAAAAGGATGATCTTTAGTTATCATATGAAAATTGAAGTGTAGAGAAGAACAGGTTGGAAATCAGGGTTACTAAGTTAGAAATGGAGAAGGACACTACCGAGGAAAAGGAGAAGCAGTATCAGATATAAGTGGCATCCTTAGAAGAGCAGAACAATGCATTGACTGCATCACTTGAGGATGCCATGGAGTAGAAAACTGACATCCAGCCTTGGAAAGAGCATGTTCTGATTCAAAGAAAAAGGATCCATCAAATACAGATACAGATAAAAGATGAAAGATGTAAATTTTTGCAGATAGACACCAGTCTAGAAGAAATTATAGACACCACTTCATACTTCTTGGATAGGTCTCAAGATATTTTGGATATTCTAAAAGGAAGAATGGTCTGGGAAGAAACAAATAACGAATATCCCATGGAGCTAGCAGTAAAGGATCAACTAACTCTAAAACTAGAGTATGAATTACTAGAATTTGCAATTAATGTAGTAGAGGAGTTCAAGAAAACCGTGAAAAAGACAAAGGCAGCATGTGCTGAATATTGCAGGAGAGTGCTCTCCACATACAATCGATGTCATACTTTTGCAGAAAAGAGATTGGATGTGCTATCGGAGCATGAATTATTTCTAAAACATCTAGAGGACAGGTACCAAGAAGATGAGAAAAAAATCCAGCAGGACAAGGACCTAGATGAATGGATATTGAAAAATGCGGTACCCTAAGAAGCCATGAGCATACATCTATTAGAACACCAACTGTTCCTAAGTCCTGCTAGGATAGAGGGGATAAAGACTCAATATGCTAAATATCAAATTGATATTCGATTTCTTGAGCCTTATGGGTTTGAAGGCATAGCAGCAAATGCTCATGCATGGAAGAAGTTCATCAACGATCAAGCTGGCCCTTCCTCATAAAGTGTTTTGGAAATATTGATTTTAAATGTAATATATTGTATTAATTATGTGCACAAGCTACGAGAGAAAATTTTGGAAAATGAAAGGTTGGGGAAGCTCAAGAGACAATGAGGGGAAGCCCAGGAGTTTTGTTTTTGTATAAATATAGGAGAGTTTTAGATAGAAAGAGGGACCTTTTTTCCAGACTATCTTGAGAAAGTATTGTAAGAATAACTATTTCGTTTTACAATAAAGAGTCATATGTTTCTGTTGGAGAAAGTTCTATGGATTTTTTGAAATGTTTCCTATGGGCCAGTTGGATATGAATTATTTCTTTTCAGCTTGTTTCCACTAACTGTGAGATGATTCTAACTCATTGAATTTATTTTCATGTTATGAATGTACTCTGGTTCATTCTGTGAAATTTCCACATTGATTAATGAAGGTTTTAATTAACAATATGCTATCTTGTTGTTGATATTTCTATTGATGTTCATGTGTTCTGAAACAATAACAACTGTCTGTGATTTTTCTTTATGCATGCACTACCATACATTACTCACCATTAATGATCATGTTGCTCCCTAGGGATAGGTTAGTAAGTCTTAGTTAGTTTCTTGTTGTTTGTGATTTAGAAGCATGAGAGGTAAGATGAGAGGTAAGAACCTGCACATCACATTGTGACCCTCCCCGTTATCTCTATCGTCTGCATGTTAGTTAGGAACTTGCACATCATACCTTAAACATAAAAAAACTAAAAAACATACACGGTGGACTGAGCCGTAACTGGTAAAGCACTTTAATTGTTACTTGACTTATGGTAGCTAGACCGTAAACCAGACGGATTCCCCATGCCAAACAATAACGAGCTAATTGGGAACGTTTATTGGGGAGAATCCCTATCTATGTTACCTATGATTTTCCAGGCCTCAACAGTTTTTGGTGCTAGAAGGAGGGACACTAGTGCATGGATGGCTGAGGAAGCACAATTCCTTGAAATCACTCCACCGGTGACAGTTTTGAAAATAGTTTGCTTCACAAACCCACTCCTGAAGTTAAATATAAAGGGTATTTGTATCCCATCGATAATGAAGTGGTTGATGATTTAAGAAGAATTACCAGGGCATATGCGAAAAATATTCGAGGATTACCTATTATCTTTGTCCTACCTAGAAGAGAGTACCAGAAGAAGGATTTCCCTCAATTAGAAGAATCAGTGTTGGTAGAAGATCTTGAAGAACTGGTAGAAGCAGCCTTACAAGAAGTTGACCAACCTTTAAATCAATTGGATCCAGATTCACCTTGTTATTCACCTTTCCAGACCCAAGTTTAGTCGCAACCTCATACTCCACTCAGAATCATGGCCAATGCAAATGCAAATCAACCACCTCCACAACCTGCTTGGAGGGCTAGGTCTCCTTTAAATTTGACACCTCCCTTGCATGATTTTCATCAGGCTTTTGACAAGATGTTACCTAAATTTGAACCAAGTGAAGGAATTTTGGTAGATCATCATTTGCAGAGTTTTAACTTGGATGTAGAAGGACTATGAGCTGGAGAGCATGAAGATGTGGTCTGTAGATTGTTTCCCCACACCCTGAAAGGAAAAGAAACCTCATGGTATTTTTCCCTTCCTGCAAATTCAATCATAGATTGGAACACCTTTGCGAGAATGTTTAGAAGCAAATACGTAGTCTAGAAAACTCACACAACTTTAATGAAAGGATTATGTGCGCTAAAGAAATAAAGGAAAGAAAGAGTGCATAATTTCACTTAAAGGTTTGCTTCTTACCTAAACAATTTCACTACAGCTGATAAACCATCTAAAAATGCTCTAATCGAATACTATACCTCAACTCTTGGGCCTAATCTAGCCATGTTTTCCAAGAGATCGATTATACCTACATTAGCAGAAACCTATGAAGAAGCTGAGAAGGTAAAGGCTGAGATAGAGAGTATAGAAAATTACCCTATGCAGTCAGAAGAAAAAACTTTTGGAAATAAGAAACCTTTATTACTGACTAAACCTAATGATGAGCGATCACAGGAATTTGAAAGGATGGTGAAGATGATGCAGAAATTATCCAACAGAGTGATAGATTTAGAAAAGGAAAAGGAGGCTCATAAAACATATAAGCCTTGTTATAAAAAAAGGGAAGACAACAGTCAACCTAAAACTCCTCCACACAGTCCTGCAACAATAAATTTAATTGATGTAGGAATGGATAATTTTTGTACCTTTCATCAGCAGCCTCATTCCGAGAATAATTGCCCACAATGGATTAATTCTATGAAATTAGTAATGAATCAATTATTGGATTCCAAACTGACACAAACTGGTAAGGAGGAAGAAAAGGATAATGAACCTACATAAAAACAAGAGGAAGATACTTTAGTTTTATGGGACTGTGTCTCTATGTTTGATACGGAAAAGGAATATTTTTTGATACAAGGGGAAACACCAGAAACTAATGTAACAACAAGAAGTCAGAGTCTGTTAAAAGAAGATAAGTCAATACTTCCTAAGATTAAGAAACTTCAAGAAAACATGAAGAAGATACAGAACAACACTGCAACTATTAAAATACCTGAATTTGTCATTTCAAGTGAGGATCCGAAGAGAATCAACACACCTCTTAAGCCTAATGAAGTTAAGATTGATAATGTCAAGAAGAATCTCAAAGAACCTGAGATGGGATATGATATTGTGGAAGACATTAAAAAGGATAAAGCAAATATCTCATTGTTTGAAATGTGCAATTTACCTTAGCAAAAAGAGAAGCTTTTAAAAGCACTTGAGACACCAGATGAGGAATCTCCCAGTGACAACCAACCTGAGCAGGAAATTGTCTAGGAAAGTTTAGGAGGGAAATCTCAGTATAAAACTCCAGCATTTCTCCTAAATTTTGAAATTTTCAACTATAATGTGCACAACTGTTTAGTGGACTTAGGAGCATCGGTCAACGTTATGCCACTTTCAATCTGCAATAAAATCAATGCTCAACCTAAACCATCCACTTGGAAAGTTCTTCAATTAGACAGGACAGTTGTAAAGGTAATAGGAGAAATGGAGGATGTTCTAATTCACTTATCCACAGATGAGAGGGTATGTATGTACATTGACATTGTAGTAGTAGACATACCAGATGCTTATGGAATGGTGTTGAGTCGAGTCTAGTCAACAAGGTTAGAAGGATATTTTGCATCAGATTGGTCACATCTGTGGTTTCCTTTTAAAGGGATTCCAAATCAAATAAAAGTATTAAGAGAGCCTCAAATGAAATTTAATGTCACTCGGTTAGAGGGAAAAAATGAACTAGTAAACTCTGTATTGGGAAATTATATCATTGAATTGGAACCGGGAAATTACCAAGCTGAAGAAGCCAGCCGCATACCTAATACCCAGCTTGATCTCCTTCGATTTTCACGGGCTGATGAGATTGAATGTAACATAGTAGATTTAGTTTCAGTTGTAGTCTGTAATTCAAATTCAGTAGAGATAGATAGTTTTTGGACTCTTTATTTTGATGGTTCTAAAACATTGGAGAGATTAGGATCTCGCTATGTCCTGATTGATCCAGAAAAAAATAAACATTTTTTTTCTTATAGGTTAGAATTCGAATGCACAAATAACACATCCGAATACGAAGCACTAGTTCAGGGACTTAAAAAACCAATAGAACTTAAAGTAAAAAATATGAAAGTATATGGAGATTCTGAAATCGTTGCTAAGGAAATTCAAGACAAAATACACTGTATTTCACCACATTTGAAAGCTTACCAAAATGAAGTTTGGGAGTTGCTTATAAATTTTCATACATTCAATATTGTGTCCATTCCTAGATTAAAGAATGCAACAACTGATTTACTAGCTACCTCATCCGCAAGGCTAGTACCTTCAAATAATAGATTCTCTATTGAATTTCTTTTCAGGCCTTCTGTTCCAGATATGATCACAAATCTACGTGTTTTTGACGATGATCATCAAATTTTGGAGTGTTTGATGAATAACGATACTTTCAAAGGAGAAATAATAGATGATGAAGAACATCAAGTATAATTAAATTTTGGGAACTTTATTCCTAAAGGAGTCAGGACCTTGGAACGAATGTTTGATTTAGATAACAAATTTACAAATCTAGCGAATGTCAAAACCCATAGCTCATCCTTACAATTCGAGCTGAGAAATTTCGGGACTGAAGCTGAACCCAAATATGTAAACCTGGGGAAGTTTTGTTCTCCAGGAAAAAGGAGTAAGTTCATCAGTCTTTTCAAGTAGTACAAAAATGTGTTTTCTTGGACTTATGAAGAGCTTAAAACTTATGACACAAATATCATACAACATGTTATCTGAATTAAAGGTGGAATCAAACCTTACCAACAGCCTTTGAGGAAGATGCATCCTAAGATCGAACCTTTAATTCAAAGTGAAGTAAAGAAGTTTCTAGATGCTAAACTCACATTTAAAGTCAGACATTTGGAATGGATTTCAAATTTGGTGCCAGTACGAAAAAAATCTGGAGAAATTAGGCTTTGTGTAGATTTCAGAAATCTTAACCATGCATCAGATAAAGATAATTATCCGGTCACCCATGGAGAAAATACTATAGATGGTTTCAGGTTCTGAATTGTTTTCATTATTAGATGGATTCTTTGGTTATAATCAAGTATTAGTGGTTGAAGAAGATAGGATTAAAACCACGTTTAGAACAAAATGGGGAACTTTTGCGTATAGGAGAATGCCCTTTGGACTTATTAATGTTGGAGCTACTTTCCAAAGGGCCATGGATATAGCTTTCCGCAGTCTGATTGGCCATAGTGTTGTGGTTTATCTAGACGATGTCACAATATTTTTGAAAAAAAGAGAGGAGCATGCATTTCATTTTAAACATATTTTCGAGCGTTGCCAGAAGTATGGTATTTCACTAAATCCCAAGAAATGTGTGTTTACAGTCACAGAAGGAAAGTTACTGGGTCATGTCATTTCTAATAAAGGGATCTCCATAGACCTAGAAAGGATTAAAGCCATAGAACGGATCCCTTTACCCCATAATAAAAATGGTATGCAATATTTTATGGGGACAATCAACTTCATGTGAAGGTTTGTACCAAACTTTGCTCAGATCGTCAAACCTTTGCGTCAAATTGTTAAACAGAGTGTGCAATTTAAATGGACAGATTTGGAGAAGAATGCATTCAGCAAGATAAAAACATATGTTGCTCATGCACCATCACTCAAAATTCCAAATTTCAAAAAGGATTTACTTTGTACACTTTTGCATCCGATGATTCGTTAGTAGCTGTGCTTACACAAAAGAAAAATGTGGGAGATGAGTACCCCATATCATTCGTGAGAACTGGTCTGCAGGGAGCTAAATTGAATTATCCAGTAGTTGACAAACAAGATTATGTAGTTTTTAAAGCAATAAAACAATTCATGCCATATATACTTAAGAATCACACCAAAGTAATAGTTCCACACCCAACTCTACGATATCTTTTTGTACAAAAGGAATTAGGAGAAAGAACAGGCAACTGGGTGACTTCTTTACAACAATACAATCTTGAGTTCAAACCAACATCCATAGTTAAAGGATAAGGACTGTGTAAACTAATGACTGAAGGTAAAAACAATGAAGAAAGTAGTTGGGATAATGAAGCTGAGCTACATATGGTGGATGTATGTCCTTTGTTTACAACTTCAGACTCTTGGTATCGAGACATAGTCCATTACCTCCAAGAAGGATATTTTCTGGAGCATTGAAGTCCCAATCAAAGAAGAGCATTACGTCTAAAATCAGCTTTTTATCAGATAATGGATGGAGTACTGTTGAGAAAAAATTACAATGGAGTTTTTCTCAGGTTCTTAGAACAAGAAGATGCAAAGAAGGTCATAGAAGTATTGCATGATGGGCTTGCTAGAGGTCATTTTTCCGGAAACACAACAGCACATAAGATTCTCAAAGTTGGATATTACTGGCCTACATTATTTAAGGATGCTCATGCTCATGTTAGAAAATGTGATGCTTGTCAGAGATGTGTTGGAAGACAAGCTAAAGAAGCAGGACCGTTAAAACCAATAATTATATCAGAATCATTCGAACAATGGGGAATCGATATTAGTGGAGAAATAAACCCAAATTATTCCTTGCATCACAAGTATATTCTGACAACAACTGATTACTTCACCAGATGGGTCGAGGATATTCCGTTACGAAAAGTAAATGAAGATGTAGTTATGGATTTCTTACAGAATCACATTATGACCAGGTTTGAGGTTCCAATTTCTTTGGTTTTTTATAATGCTACTTACTTTTCTTGTATTATATTAACTGCATTTGCTAATGAAAGAGGAATCAAGTTGCATTATTCTGCAAATTATTACCCACAAGGAAATGGTTTGGTGGAATACACAAACAAAAATCTGATTAGAATTCTAAAGAAAATCGAATAGAAAATCAGAGAAGTTGGCATTTAGCGTTACCTAATGCTCTCTAAGCTAATAGAGTCACACACAGGAATTCCTTAGGTGTGTCACCATACAATCTTGTTTATGGAAAAGAAGTTGTTCTTCCTCCTAATATTTCGTTGCCATATTCCATAATAGCTCAAGAATCTAGGGGTACTCATAATGAAATTCTACAAATCAGAATCTATAATCTGTTGAAATCAGAAGATTCTAGGTCCAAAGCCAAAGAAAGGTTTAAGCATCAACAAGAAATAGTGAAGCGTTGGTTTGACAAACGAAAAGCTGGGAACAAAGAATTCGAAGTCAGAGATGTGGTTCTTAAGTGGGATCACCTGCACAATGAAAAGGGAAAACACACTAAGTTTCAGCAGTTATGGTAAGGCCCTTTTCAAATTGTAACGAAGCTAGGCCCCTAGACTTACAAGTTGCAAGACTTATAGGGGTGGGAAGAGAACTTACCAGTAAATGGTCTAGTTCTCAAACCTTATTTTTCTTGATCATTTTTATTTTGGTGATCTTGTACATAAATAAACATTTGGTTTTTATTTTTATTTTTAGGGTTTTTCTGGTTTGTTTGCTTTGTTGATTGAATGTAATGTTCAATAAAGAAGCACGACTTTTGGTTTCATGGAGTTCATCAGAATTTTGGGTTAACTAAAATCTTTGATTATAATACTGTGTACTATTAATTCATTTGATATTTAAAAGAACTTCTTCAACTGTAGCAGTTTTCCTAAATGGTTATGAACACATTGAAGTCCTGCTTAATCCTTGTGAAATAACTTAGGATAAAAAGGTCCAGAATACTATTTCAAGGCTCCATTCATCTCACACTAAAAAATGTCCTAGGGGGTGACAGCAAAATCCCATGGAAAGGAAGCAAGGTAAACAATATATTATATTTAAATAATTCCATGCCATGAATTGAAAGCCAGAAAGGAAAATAAGAGTCAAAATATCCTCAGAAAAGCAATATGTATCAAAGCAAGTACTGAACTATATTAGTATGTATAAGATTGCCAAATTTCTTCTTCGTCCATGAGCTGAAAGCTAAATATATCTCTCACACAAAAGGACACTATGGATAGAGGAGCCTGAATTAAAATTTAGAAAGAAGGCAGGCAGGAGGACTCAAAAGGGGACAAAACTCCAAAAGCACCAGAAGTGCAAAATGGCATGGGAATGAGGAACAAATAGATATACATGTTTACCATATGTTACGATCCTATGGTGTCTAAGCTGGAAACTACTCAAAGATAGAGGTAAAATGAAACACATATTCTTGGCCTCAAAAGAGTTATCTAGACTTTGAAATATTGGTTCCCTTGTTCCTTAACTTGGACTCAATGATTAAAGTGCATACATTTGACATTTTGGGAAATCCAGATATCTTGAAGAATTTAGCATGTTGTTTTTGTCCAAATAGTCTGTTGATCAAAGAGTAAATTGTCCAGAGATCTGTGTTCACCAAGTAGTTGCCAATTGTTGCAGCTGGAACTTTTTGCCCAAAATTTTCAATTTTAGGACCCCCTTTTATTTGTTTTTTACTAAATCTAGCCTAGGAGTATTTTGTTTTCACCTAAGCTTCGTTGAGTTCAGTTTTTCCTTAAAAAACTTGGTCTATTTTCATTTTCTGTGTCGGAAGACTAGTCGACTATCCTTCCGATATCGGAAGCGTAGTGGACTATCTTTCCGACGTTGGTGAAGCCAAACTATCAAGCCTACCAAAAGAGCTTCAAACTCCTTCGCTGATACATCGGAGCTCGTTCTCTCTTCTCCTTGGGCTCGACATTCCAATATTAGCACTTAGTGGTTTTGATATCCGATCATGTTTATATCACTATCGAGATGCTTGAACGGAGTAAGCCGGAGTCCTAGTGTCTATCATTATCGGCGTTGTGGAAGACTAATGCTGAGACGTTTCAAAAATAGTTTGTTCTCTCGATGACTCTTTAGAGCTTAGGATTTCCAAGTTTTGATACCCGTTTCAACAGTAAATCCGCGATGATACAATTGTACATTGCCAATGTTGCGGAGGAGGATCAGTTTCGACATTCCAAAATTAGAGATTAGTGGTTCCAATGTTCGATGAACTTAATGTATCCCAGGTCTGTAGTTATGTTTGCATCTGCTATTGCGGCAGTCCTCCAGTTTATCCTTTCGACGGATTTAAGTTTTGTTTGCCAATAGGTTTGTCCACTGATAAGTTCCCACCGACTTTTATATATATAGAGGAGTTGTATTATATTGTTTTATCCGTATTATGGCTTGTTGTTTGTGTTGGTTTGTGTCGATTACACTGTTCGTACACGCCAAGCCGTCAGAACCTGGTTCGTTTGCTCTGCTCCCGTGGAAGGTATTCCCACCCAAACGATTACATTGATTTTGCCAGGTAGGTAAACCATGATTTTGTTGTATTTGGATTTGATGGGTTGATTTTTGAGCTGTTAGGTTTTTTTTCCGCATAAAAGGAATGCTTGCCCTTACGGTTTTCATGGATGTTTTACATTGAGGACGAGGAAGTTCACCAGTTTGAGTTTTCATTAGTGTGAGAATCTAAGTCTATGCGCCATTGAACCATTATGGACGCATTCGCGCTGGCACATGTGGTTAGGGCATAGTGCAGACAAGTGTTTCGCTATCTGCACCACCCTTTTCTTGGTTTTTTCATGGCCGCCCATGGGGTATTAAGCCATTTTTATTGCATTTACCCTATCCTGTGGGTCTCAGGAGGATTTTCTTTTTCGTTTGGCTAGGGATTTTTCTCAAGGACGAGTGCTGCGTAGGGTTTAGTTCTTTTTGATTTGGGTGTTGAGAATCAGCGGTAGGATTAGGCTGATAAGTCCCTATGTGAGACGGGGGATTGTTCGATTAATTGAGGTTTTGAGACGATGAAATTTGGGAAATTTTAGGAAGTAGCTTGAAGGATTTTTCCTTGTTAAATATTTCATTCGTAGAAGATCGTGTTTAACTTATTTTCCAGCATGCATGTTGAGGAGGTAAATAAATTGATATATTTTCTTGTTAATTTTTTAAACACTTGCTAAGAGCTTAGTTAGTCTAAGAACGTGCTTTGAATGTGACAGAGTGATTGTGATAATGAAAACATGTCAAAGAGATAGAAGAAGAAAGCTCCTATGGTTGAAGGAGAGCCTAAAGTATAGATCATCACCAAAGTAGAGTTCATCTATGAAGAGACCAAATCCACTAATGGAGTTGAACCATGCTACAAGTGGGGAGAAATATATATAATGATCACAAATTAGAATGTACTTGATGCCGATTTTGAGGAACTGATGATCTATGCCAACATCGAGAAGTCATCCCTAATGAAAGTAGCTATGAGGCCCGAGTTATTTCCTTGTTCAGAAGTAATAGGCTGGATTCTGCCCAGGGTAGATGTGATGACAATGATTCTGGAAAACACTGCTAAGAAAGGCTATGCTATCTATAGCGCTTCCTTTGTATCTATGGCTTATCATCTACCCTCACCCCAGGTTTATTTAACAGAAAGTTGGTTGAAGGAGATAGCTATGGACCTGGTGGAGACTGTAAAGAGAATGATGATACCAGGAAAGAATTTTCAAACTAGACCTTCCAGAGAATATGGCACCTCTATTCTTTGTTCTCCCTATAGGTTTATTGCATTGATGCTCAATAGGATTTTTGGCAAAGCACATGGTAAGAGATTAAAGATAGGTTGGATACCAATTATTTTCTTTGTGGTTACCCAAGGAACCATCTTTAACTGGGAAAATATAGTATCAAACATCCTCTCTGCATGTATATCAATATCCTTAGGAGGGGTATCTCAAAAGAAATCAGAATTTTATATGAGCTCTATCCTGATTGATTGCATATTGTGCACTCAGTATTTTCCTGCTTTGAGATGTAACTGGGAGAAGGACAGAACCCTAGTGTACGCAACTTATAAATTGTTATGGGCACATAAGTACCATAGTTATTACAGGGAAATTTATGAGCATTTCATTATGCCCTTATATACCCTCATTTTCTTGATTGAATGCAATTGCATGTCTGAAGAGGCATTCAAAGTCATACAGGAGTTCGAAGATTATTATTTAACGGAGGATGGGTTATATGTAAGGATGTATGGTGGTTCCAGAGCTCCTTCCCTACTCCCAAAGTATGCCACAGATTATGTACTCCATATAGAGGTAGTTAGACAACTGTTTATTGATGGTGTGGGCAATTTTCTGTTTGAACATAAAAAGGCAATGTATCCTGCAGCACCTTTCTTACTTGGAAGCTATAAGTTTTCAAGGGTAAAGCAAATGGCATAATTTGTTAAGGAGCTGGAATATTTTCATTTTGGCAAAATGAATTTTCATAGAAATGACTCCCAAAAAAAAGTAGCTGACTACTGCAAAGAAGTAGGGATTCATTCTGGATATACTTATTTTTGGGACAAATATGAGGAGACATTCTGAAATGCGAAGAACATAACTGCCCTTAAGAAGCGATTCAAGCAAAAAATAACTACCATGGGTGGAAAAGGAAAAACTTCGGAAAAGGCTAAGAAATTAGAAGATGAAGAGGCAAAGAAGAGAGAAGAAGATGCTAGAAGATTAGCACAGGAGGTAGAAATATGGTTAAGAATTGAAGAGGAAGAAAAGAAATGAGCTGCCAAGGAAGCAGCTAGGAAGTGAGAAGAAGAAAGAAAAAAAAGAAGAAGATGAAATCAAGAAGAAACAAGAAGAAAGTGAGGGTTTGAGACTAACAGGATCCCAAAAGGATCAGCAAAATATAGAGCAATTTGATACACAAGGAGTGCAACGCCAAATAGATCAAGAGCAAGGACAATCTGATCCTGATCCCTTGGAACCTGCTGCATCTTTTGGCAGCATATTGGGAAGAGCTCCCATTTTTTAATAAATTTGATCCCTTTCATGCCTACTGAAGGGGAGGAGGTTCCTAATTTTAGTACCATTTTTTATGACAAAGAAAAGAAAAGAATCATTAAAATAACTGAGAAGAAGATAGATACTAGGGGATAGTCAGGGAAAATGGTGATAGACAAAACATTGGTACTTGGTACGCATAAAGACCCACGATTGATAGTAAGAGATGGGGGTAGCTTTAAACCTAGCAACTGAAGACAACGTGGATAGGATCATGACCGATCTAGAAGAGTCACGAAAGAATGTGGCTGAGATAAAGGAAACATTAAAGAAGGAAAGAGATGAGAGCCAAAAGCTAAAGAGATAGTATGAATATATGATGGGTGAAGTAAAGAATTTAAGAATGAAATGTCAAACTCTGTAAGCGGATAAGAATGCTCTAGAATTATCTGCAGAGAACACAGAGAAGAGTGCTCAAGTTACCTTAGATTATAGTACAAAAGATACAGCTAGAGAATAAGATGTTAAAGACTAAAAAGGATGATCTTCAGTTATCATATGAAAATTTAAGTGTAGAGAAGAATAGGTTGGAGAGCAGGGTTACTGAGTTAGAAATGGAGAAGGATACTACCGAGGAAAAGGAGAAGTAGTATTAGATACAGGTGGAAGCCTTAGAAGAGCAGAACAATGCATTGACAGCATCACTTGAGGATGCCATGGAGCAGAAAACAGACATCCAACCTTTGAAAGAGCATGTTCTGATTCAAAGAAAAAGGATCCATCAAATACAGATATAGATAGAAGATGAAAGATGCAAAATTTTGCAAATAGACACCCGACTAGAAGAAATTATAGACACCACTTCATACTTCTTGAATAGGTCTCAAGATATTTTGGAGATTCTAAAAGGAATACTGGTCTGGACAGAAAAAAATAAGGAATCTCCCACGGAGGTAACAGTAAAGGATCATCCAACTCTAAAACAAGAGTATGAATTACTGGAATTTGCAATTAATGTAGTAGAGGAGTTCAAGAAAACCTTGAAAAAGACAAAGGCAACATGTCATGAATATTGCAGGAGAGTGCTCTCCACATACAATCGATGTCAGACTTCTGTAGAAAAGAGATTGGATGTGCTATTGGAGCATGAATTGTTTCTAAAACATCTACAGGACAGGTACCAAGAAGATGAGAAAGAAATCCAGCATGTCAAGGACCTAGATGGATGGATATTGAAAAATACGGCAGCCCAAGCAGCCGTGAGCATACATCTATTAGAATACCAACTGCGCCTGAGTCCCGCTAGGATAGAGGGGATAAATACTCAAGCTGCTAAATATGAAATTAATATTCGATTTATTGAGCCTTCTAGATTTGAAGGCATAGCAGCAAATGCTCATGAATGGAAGAAGTTCATCAACAAGCAATATGGCCCTTCCTCATAAAGTGTTTTGGAAACATTGATTTTAAACTTAATATATTGTATTAATTATGTGCACAAGCTACGAGACAAAATTTTGGAAAATGAAAGGTTGGGGAAGCTCAAGAGACAATGAGGGGCAGCCCAGGAGTTTTGTTTTTGTATAAATATAGGAGAGTTTGAGATAGAAAGAGGGACCTTTTTCCAAACTATCTTGAGAAAGTATTGTAAGAAGAACTATTTCATTTTACAATAAACAGTCATATGTTTCTATTGGAGAAAGTTGTATGGATTTTTTCAAATGTATGCTATGGGCCAGTTGGATATGAATTATTTCTTTTCAGCTTGTTTCCATTAACTGTGAGATCATTCTAACTCATTGAATTTCTTTTCATGTTATGAATGTACTCTGGTTCATTCTGTGAAATTTCTTCATTGAGCAATGAAGGTTTTAATTAACAATATGCTATCTTGTTGTTGATATTTCTATTGATGTTCATGTGTTCTGAAACAATAACAACTATCTGTGATTTTTGTTTATGCATGAACTACCATACATTACTCACCATTAATGATTGTGTTGCTCCCTAGGGATAGGTTAGTAAGTATTAGTTAGTTTCTTGTTGTTTGTGATTTAGAAGCGAGAGAGGTAAGAACCTGTGCATCACATTGTGACCCTACTCATTATCTCTATCGTCTGCATGTTAGTTAGGTACTTGCACATCATACCTTAAACATAAAAAAACTAAAAAACATACACGGCGGATCGGGCTGTAACCGGTAAAACACTTTAATTGTTACTTGACTTATGGTAGCTGGACCATATAAACCAGACGGATTCCCCATACCAAACAATACCGAGCTAATTGGGAATGTTTATTGGGGAGAATCCCTAACTGTTGTTACCTGCAATTTTCGAGGCCTCAACAGGTCTTTTTAGACATTCTGCATTGATCAAAAATTTATCATATTAATCAAGCTATAGACCAAGTATCGATACCACATATGGTTCATGATTTATTACTATTAACTACTAAATTCATGAAATTATGAATTATTGTAAACAATTTATCCTTATAGTAAACCTTTTCAAAGTTCAAATAAAACAAACCCTGAAATAATTATAAAACACATCATAAATCACGATCCATAAAGAAAAGTCTTTTCATAAATAAAACAACCATAATGTCATTTACAAAACCATTTACTAACGAACGTAATATCATTTACAGTAATTAATTAAAAACCAAATAGCATTTGCAGTATTCATTAAAACAAATGTAATTACATAGAGGACACAAGATCGATTCCTGTGGGAATTAAAGCCCCAAATCGCAACCCATACTAATTTAAACCCTCAGCATAGTAAACGACCCAAGATCGAATCCCGTAGGATCTTAAAATAATTCACAAAGCCACCTGATATTTCCTATATGTAGGCTATAAACAATAAAACAAAATCTCTACACAGTGGTCGAAAGACCCAAATAAAACTATATACACTGTAATCTATGGCCCTCGGCCCTTTACACAACCAATGCAGTAAAATAATTCAACATTTCCAAATATTTAACCCTGTCAATGTTACCAACAGTGACGAATTTCTAGTCATCGGGTTATAATATAGACAACCCCCACTTCTTATTTCATAAACAAAATCGTGAACAGTAAACAAGCTTTCACATCTGCGAGGGTGGGAAACGCCAATGCCATAGAGCATGGCCCCAATCCATAACATTGTCACACAAGTCATCCACAAAACCAACACATACAATGAATGCAAAATCCACACAGTCGATGATTTAATAACCATTGAAATTGACGCAACATAAAATTATAAACACGGTCTTCATAAAGCCATCACCAAGTTTACACAGTTGTTACCATTGGCCATTGCACCATTGCATATAACATAACCCAAAACACTAATTACAAATTACACAGAGCCTCTTGAAGGTTTACCGAGGCTCTCTTTGTTTCCCAGAGTCACCATTTAATTACATTCCAATACATTGTAAGCTCAGGCCTGAAGGAAATCGAAACCCCACAACAAAAACCCAAGTCTATCGCTTTACAAAACACAGAGCTCATTCCAGACACAGTCAAAACCCATCCCCAAACGCATCCATGAATACTAAACTCAATTAATTACAGCCATGACGAGTCTAATATCTATCACAACCTTTAATAAAAATAAGGGAACAAGTTTGCACTTGTATAAAACGGAGTTTACCCGAATGGGTATGGCTTTTCCCACAATGCTATCCACGAGCCATGAATCTCGATTCTTTGCTACACTCTACAACCTGCAAACACAGAGTGAAAGGAACCATGAGAAGTATACGATTTTAAACCAACTGAACCAACAAATTATGCCAATAACACAGAACATTCACATACATGTCATTCCATGGAAATTGGATTTCTTCATACTACGCAGGAGCAGAGTGCAAACAACCAAACTGTGAATGACTAAATCCCATCGTTGAGCCAAGCCCTAAGTTGGGATGCCACTCTTTCCAATGCGCATTAAAGGCGCCACCCTGTTTCCCATTAATGTCCTCCAGACCCAAACTCCTATAGGCCATATGCAATACATTATCATATAATTCCATTCTATGTGATATGTATAAACCCACTATGCATCGTTTAAACTTAGGCTTTAAGCCCTAAGTCCATGGCACAAGAAATATGCCATGGTATGTTATACCAAGGTTTTTGCAAGTATTTTATCCTCCAACCAACTGTTAAAAACAAACCATGTAGGAAGAATATGATAGGTCATAGTCAAGTCATAAAACATTTACACCATGATAATTAAGGGTCTCGTAAATAACAAGTCTCGGTCACGCAAATAATAACTGCGATAGTGACCCCGTCACTATCATAAAGATTGTAATGACAATAATAATTGTTATCACCCTCTATGTTGAAAAATTGAGGAGAGATATGATAAAAAATGATAAAGGCATATATTAAAATGGGTAAAAGGTTAGTATTCATGAATCCTTATCATAATGCGCACTTTGGTTAACTTATTGCACAATCGGAGGGTGTAGATTCGTAATTTTGCATATCTACGGTTTAAAATCGATCCCCTGGAAAAAGTTGCATGAGAAATAAATCTTGACGGAGAGCGGACTGGGTTAACATGATGACAAGATCAACGACCAAGAGTTAAAGCAGATTAAATCTATGGCCATAAAGTAATCTGCGATGTGAAAATGCACGACTGAAACGAGGACAAAGGCTGGTGGATTGTGTAGGATGGATTTGATCTAATGGTTCTAATAGAAGATGAAGTCTTATCAATGGTTATGGTTTAATCCATAGCTCAAACTTGTGCTATGATTAAAATGGATGAGCGGTAGCGCATTTGAAACCGCATTCCACGTGGCGTCTTTTAGTGAGTTTCGTTGAGGAAAGTGGTAAAGTAAAAACAACTTGTTGGAGGTCCCAGAATAATTATTCATTGTATAAAAGGTGAGTTGACCAAGGTAAAGTCATTTTTTTTGCACACTCTCAGTGAAAGGAAGAAGGAACAGTGTGCCATCTTTTTCAAAAGTCAACTTCTACATATCTAACAGTTACCAGGTAAGCCTTAAAACTCTGAGACTTTGTTAAGGACTTATTGTCATTGTTTTATTATGGAGAAGGTGCATATTTCAAGGATATTGTGCAGGGTTCTAGATGAGAGAAATATGTTTGTAAAATTGACGTGAAATCTGTTCACGGGATGTTAAGTCTACCTGATAGTTTTCCTGTAAACCTTGAATCCTTCAATGAGCAAGTCGTGATTGAAATGTATAAAAATTGTAAAACCGAAGTCAGATGTCAGTTTTTATCTAGTATTTTAAAAGTTGGTAAATCGTTAGAGGGTTTATTTCTGCCATATAATTTCAATATTTTCAAATATGAATTCCAATTGGTCATGTCAATTGTTATTCAGGTTTTGGGTATGGAGGATGATAGGTATGTTAATGAAGTCATTCTGGGTTTTTTTTAAGTATAGGTTCGACTGAACATGAATCCAATTTAGTCCATTGTTTCAATATTGATGAGTATTTAGCCGAAGTAATCCACACCCAATTGGTTGAATTTCATAAAGTTAGGTTCTTCAGGTACCAATCATATTTGTTGAACATGATTTTGTGTTCGAATGTGTTAGAGTTGTAGTTCTTATCTACCATGTTCTCTCTAGACCTTCCAAAACAGATCAACATGTTCGAGTTCGTGAATACTATTATGGCTGAAATCTACAAAATGCTTTTTGATGATGGCTTACCAAGGGTGTTGGAAGACCTGAGAATGATGTTACAGTCTTCTTCATAAGATAAAACAGGAGGTTGGATTTTGCATAAAGAATTCAATGTTCTTAGAGTGTATGGATTCACTGGAGAACCATGCAGACTACCCGCTTTCTTGACGCCAATAATATTCATGTTATAGTTCATGAGACAAATTTTATATGCAGAAGAGGAACATTTCAAAGCGTTTAAATTTTTTTCTAATGTTATATTTCCTCTCAAAGTCGGTCCTTCCATTTTTAAGAATAAAAGTGCTATGTTAGTCATTGAGAGATCATTAGAAGTTATGGATTTTCAAAAAGAGGAAAAGGTGAATTATGACCCACACCATTTTATTTCTCAGAGGAAGCAAATGAACAAAAACAAGCCATTTGATCATCAAATTATTGAGGGATTAGACAAAATAGCAAATCTATCTAATTTTGAAGAAAATACAGAAACTAGTGAAAATAAGAGAGATGATAGAGTAGGATACTCCAAATGTGGAACAATGGAAAATCGTGCAGAAATTTGGGAAGACCAAATACATACTACATTCATGAAGATAGGTGTTGCAGTTTCAGGAAGTTGTTTGTTTCTTAATGCCTCACAATTATGGAGTTTGCTATAATTAAGCAATCTGTTGTTTCAATCAAAGCATGTAATTATTATTCCTAGTTATTAGGGATATAGTTATAAGAAATTATGATTAACAGATTAACTGGTTATTGATCTTCTTGGAAGAAACTATTTTTTGTATATATTTGAATTTTATTGAGGTATTGGGGGTTGGAACCTGTAAGATTGGAATGATGTTTTGTGAGAACCATTTTTGAATAAAATTACAGAGCCGAATTCTAGTGGATATTCAAATATTCATGTGTTGTTTATGTTACAGTCTGTGCCTTCTTTCCTTGTGAATGTTTTCTAAGTGTTTTCCTCCAGTATGTTTTGTTCATATCTCAACATAGTGTTTAATAGTTTCAAAATTCATACATGTTATGCTCTAGCTATTGTTTCAGATATTTACAAACTTTTTTTCTAAAGTTGATATGGAATTCATCCTGTGATGCTTTATATTGATGGACTGTTCATGTTTCTTCCTTATCGCCTGAAAATCAATGAATGACTGTAACTGAATGATTATCTTGCCTTTGTTGAAATTTTGTATACGCAGCTTTGTATTATCTTTATCTGTTTTGACTCCATAGCCCAATGGTTATATGTGTTCTTTCAACTATCTATATATCTTAAAATTGTTGACTCCAATATTTAGCCTTGTTAAATTTGTATTTGAGAGATCACTCTCTGGAAAGAAAAGCCAGTTTCTTTCTAAAGTGGTTTTTTGTTGTTACCTTGATATTTTCTTTCACAACCTTAGGTATATTTTGAGTGATAGCAAATTGGTGCCGTTTCCAGGGAATGAAGGTGCAAATCATCCCTAGGAAGAAAGACAAAATCTATAATAGATTAAGAAAAATATTTCTACAAGCAAACAAAAATTTTGGTGAGTAAATAAGGTTGTACATTTTCCCTGGCGATTCCAGTTTAAATTATTTCAAGACTTCAAAAGACATCATGGCTTCGAAAAGACATACACGAGGTAATTCTGATACTGAAGTTTTACGAAGTTTGGAGGATCCAGAAAAAATATTTAGAAAAAGAGATAAAGAAAAAATAGATATTTCTCTGTTTGGTGCATCGTCCTCTCAATATTTTCATAGCACCCTTGATTAAGAATGGGGAATTAATGTTGAAAAGGGTATGTTGAAATCTAAATCTGAGTTTGAGCTTAAAAATATTGAATTTAATCCTCGTAGATTAGAATCCTATATACTTGATTCTCTATGGAGAGATCTTCAAAAATTTACAAAGGTTGAAGAAAGACCTATTGTTCAAACCATTCAAAATTCCTTAATTCCTCTAAATCCACCTAGACCCATGGCAGCCAGATTTACTCCTTTACATTTTCCCATTGTATTGCATGACCTTCCCCAAAACTATTCCCAGAGGATTTCTTTATTTGATGGAGACAGAGGTATAAAAACAAAACAACATGTGGGAAAATTTGAAGATTTTATTGACTTGGAGGAGGTTGATTATGTAGATGTTAAAATGAGGGTGTTTGCTCAAATCCTATCAGGGGAAGCAAAGAAATAGTTTAAATATTTTCCAGTTGCATCCATTTTGACATTTATATCTTTCCAAAATGCATTTCTAGAAAGGTGGGATGATAAACAAAGCCCTTTACAGCTTCTGTCCCAATACAATAATCTTAAGAAAGGAGGTTTTGAATCTGTTCATGAATTTTCAATTAGGTTTATGAGAGTTTATAATTCCATTACAGATGATATAAAGCCTTCTGCAGCTATTTCTAAACTTCATTATGCTGAGGCCTTTGACAATGATTTTGCGTTTTCATTAAGGGAGAGAAAATCAGCGAGTCTTGCTACTATGTTCATAGATGCTTTAGAAGTGGAAGCAAATATGATTGAAAGTAGAAAGATGAAACAACGAGATATAGATAGAAGGAAAATCAGAGAAGAAAATATGACTTCTACTTCTTCTTTTTCCAATGATATCAAATTTGAAATGATGTTAAAAAATGGAGAAGTTAATGGATAGATTGACTATAGACAATTAATCATTTAATAGAGAATAGGTTGACCCTCAAATCAGAAATCCAAATCTCAGAAGGCCAAATCCTCCTATGCCTCCAAAAAATAGGCAGAGAGATATGAGAAATCCAAGGAATCAAGAAGAACAACTGTCACGTCCCCGTCCCTCAACCGGCGAAGAGGACACAACGAACATCAACACAGCCGGGCAAACAGCCCATGAACATAAAACAGAGGAGATCAATGCTAAAATTAAAACCTAAACAGCAGGCATAATTCATCATACAAGGATGCATAGTCCTTCAAACAATCAGCGGAAGCAAACATAGACATTCCAGCATTTAACATCAATATAAATTACAGAGATGAAGTAACTGGTAGTACTTATCTTTGATGAAGAACTCAACCGCAACCAGCTACGTTGCTGCAACGTTCCACCCAACCATAGGCCAACTTGCTCATCAATCTCTCAGCAACGCTTCCACCCCCGAGCTGGGCATGATTCCTCCGGAATAAGGGTCAATTGCAGGCTTACACATAGCCAAGGGAACACAAAACAACCAAACCAACACTGTTGGGTTTATCAGGCCATCAACAGATCGGCCAAGACAGCACAGTCCAAGGGACAACCACTGCATACCAGTATCCATAACAACCCTTCACAGCTCTGTGAAGAAGGAAAAACAACCAGGGAAAGATCCCAAGCCAAGGGTGAGACACAGCTCAAATCCAACCACACTGCTGAGTTGTTCTTGGCCCTAACGTGGCCAAAAAAACTCAGCCACAACACCCAAAAGATGATTGCATCCACAGCGACCAAAACCAGGGCAATTCAACAACCCAAACCCACAATGAGTGAAGGCAACCAATCACAGACCCAAAACCAATGAGAAGCCAACTCCCAGCATGGACAGACAAGGGAATTTCCTCCAACATTACACAGTCCACACAGCAGGGACGTCACTGCTGACAGGGAATGGCTTACTATGAAATCCACAGTGGCACAAAACGCAATTGGACACCACAGCAATACAAAAACGTGGGGAATACAACAACCCCTAAACAAAGATAGTGAACACGGCTCTCACATGGGAAAATCAACCTCAAAGGTCTCTGCATGAGGAAAAACTTGCACCCAACATCAAAATACACGGGAAAGACATGCCCGATTTCTGCGTGAGGATTCCAGCCTGTGCGTGAGGGGAAACGGCCTCCTCTATGCACGTGAATCAACAGGCCATCGGGAGGATGAACAGACCTCCTAGGCATGCGCGAATGAGCAAAAATTTCCCTCTGCGTGAGGAAGAACAGACCACAGCTCTGCGTGAGAGAAACCTGTGCATGAGGGTGAGCAACAGGACGTGAAAACCACCGACCATGGGAAGAATGGAGTCGTGGGGAAGATGGAGGAATTTCTTGCCTCTTTACCCACGTTTTCTCCAGCAATAAATGCCCTCAACCACTCAGCCATAACTCCTCAACCACCAGCTGAGCATTAAAGAGGCTGACAAGGTTGGATGAGACAACAAGGTGACAAACAACAAAGGTGGCAAAACACATGGGTTTTTCCCCCATAACCAAGGTTTGACATCCCCCCCCTTTATCCTTTGGAACCATGCCCTTTTCATTCAACGTTGCACTGCCATAGCTGGTTGTGGTTTTACTTTAATTGATGTGCGTGTTTACATGATGCTGAATTATAATGTGCCATATAGCACGACATACCATCAGCAATTATACATGTTTCCGAAACATACACACACAAATCGACAGTGGAGCTTTGCCTTTAGCTCCTCACCACGATTAATTACAATATATACATCATGCAAACGGGGTAAAAAATGGGGACATTACAACAACAAATTCGACCACCTTTCCCTGAGAATTATGTAGCATATGAAGGAGAGCCCGCTGAAAATGAAATTCATATTTTTGGGGAATTAGATTCTGAGATATATCTCACTGAAGAAGAACATCATATGTTTGCACAGGAAGATGGTGATGATGATTTTGAGAAGGAATCAGAGCAGTACTAGAGGGGTTATTTACATGCTATGGATGATGTACAAAGGAAGATTAGGTTGAGAAACAAAGATGTTGTTGTAAATAAAGGGAGGCCAAATCCAAACCAGCCTTCCACTAGTTCATTAAATACAAAAAATTGAAATGAAATACAAAAAGGTCCTGTTGTGAATAAAGAATTTGAGAATAAAATAGAAAAAACAAAATAATTTAAACAAATGGCACCAGAAGATGTAGATAAAGTTACATCTATTTTCAATCTACAGAATGAACTTTTCAAATTGAAGGTTTCTGTTCCTTTTAATGAGTTGTTGATTAATAATGAATATAGGGATACGATAACAAGAATGGTTAAAGGTCAAGGAGAGTTCAATCAGACATTTTAGAATTGACCGATGATAATCCTACTATTTCATTTGGGCCAAAGGTTGAAATTATAGATGATGAAGAGGTTCCTCCATTTTATTTGAGTTTGAATGTGCATGATATGGTTGTACATAATTCCATGTTAGACTCAAGTGCATCACATAATATAATGCCTAAAGGAGTGGTGGAAAGTTTGGGATTAGAAATTACAAGGCCATATAAAGATTTGTATTCTTTTGATTCTAGGAGGGAAAAATGTCTTGGTGATTAAAGATATGGTGGTATCCTTAAATAAATTTCCATCCAAAATAGTAGTGATGGATGTTGTAGTAGCAGATATTCCACCAAAATTTGGAGTATTGTTATCAAGATCTTGGACTTCAAAATTAAAGGGCAGTTTACAAATGAACATGTCATACACCACTATTCCTATCCAAAATGGGAGTAGGAGGTTATACATTGAGAAGAGAACACCTTATGTAGTAAGCAGCCAAGATAGACCTGATATTGATCATATATATGCCATTGATACTGATTTGGGATCTTCTATTTTCTTTAATGATATTGTTCCATGTGATCTAGAGTCTACATTGCAAATTAAATCTAAAGAGAATGAAGAAGGAGTAAAGGATCAAGATGTTTTGGAAAAGAAACAGAAAAGAGACGGATTGTGGACCATGTATTTTGATGGATCTGTGGCAAAGGTTGGTGTTGGTGCTGGGGTATACATAATTTCTCCTATCAGATATTTTAAAGCTTTATCATACAAACTAACATTTGAATGGACAAATAATGTAGCGAATTATGAATCTTTATTACTTGGGCTGCATGCATTGAAAGATTTGGGAGCACAAAGGATACGAATCCTAGGAGATTCAAAGCTTGTAATAAACTAGGTGAATGACAGTTATGAAACTAGACATCCCCAGATGAGGGATTATAGAAATGAATTATGGGACATGTTTGGTAACTATTTTACAGAACATACAATTAAGGTAGTTCCTAGATATGAAAACACAGTAGCTGATTCTTTAGATCCAAAAGTGAAACCTGCTGATAATGCTATTGAGGATAAAAATATTAGTACTGAATAAAATCCAAAGATTGTGAAGTTGTCTAAAAATATTCCTGCCAAAGAAAAGGAACATTATGTGAATTTGATAAAGAAATATATAGATGTATTTTCCTAGAGTTATGAGGATCTCAAGGAATATGATACTTCAATAATAAAACATACTATTCCAATCAAACCTGGAGAAAAACATTTTAGACAAAAACTCAGAAGGATAAATCCAAAGTTGTTGCCAGTTAATGAGAAGGAGATAAAAAATTGTTTGATGCCAAAATTATTGTGACTTTAAGATTCTCGAGGTGGGTTGCTAATTTGGTTCCTGTTAGAAATAAAAACGGAGAAATAAGGGTCTATATAGATTTCAGGAATTTGAATAAAGTCTCAATGAAAGATAACTATCCCTTACGAAAGATGGATCATATTTTGCAGAAAGTGGTTGGAGCAGAAATAATTTCAACTATGGATTGTTTTTCAGGCTACAATCAGATCAAATTGTTACCTCAAGATCAAGAGAAAACTTCTTTTACCACACCATGGGGAACTTTTATGTATGCAAAGATGCCTTTTGGTTTGATGAATGCAGGGGCTACCTTCCAGCATGCCATGGATATTGCTTTTGCAGGAGAAATATATAAATTTGTGGTAATTTATATGGATGATATCATGGTATATTCAAGATCTGATAGGGAGCATATTCACCATTTGGAAAAGGTTTTTATAAAATGCAGAAAATTTGGTATATGATTGAATCCAAAAAAATCAAAATTTTCATTAGAGGAAGGGAAGTTGTTGGGTCATATAATTTCAAAAAATGGAATAAAGATTGATTCGGAGAGAGTCTGTGCAATTTTGAAGGTAGCAGAACCAAGAAGCAAAAAGGAAATACAATATTTCCTGGGCAGGTAAATTTGTTGAGAAGGTTTATTCCCAGTTTTGCTAAAGTATTAATGGATATCACAAATATGTTGAAAAAGGGTCATGAAATAAAGTGGACAGCAGAGGCTATTAAATATTTTAAAGAAATAAAACAAGCCATTTTGGAAGCTCCTATGCTGGTGAGTCCAAACTTCAATAAATATTTCTTAATATTTTCATATGCGTCAAAACATACTATTGCTGTAGTTTTGTTAAAGAAGAATAATGAAAATACGGAGCAACCTATAGCATTTTTCAGTAAGATGTTGAGAGTTGGGGAATTAAAATATGATATCATGGAGAAACATCCGTATGCTTTGGTTAAGGATTTAAAATATTTCAGGGTGTATATTCTTCATTCACATATAATTTCTCAAGTTCCAACTACTACAGTAAAAGGAATTCTTACACGACCTGATCTAGAAGGAAGAAGAGCGAAATTGATAGCAACATTATTGGAGTATGATATAGAAATTACACCTACCAAGTTGATTAAAGGGAAATGACTCACCAAGATGTTGACAGATTCAAATTGTGAATCTTTACAACGTCATTTCTTATCCAGTCAATCTCATCAGTTGGACCCAGGGGTGGAGGTGATTATTGATTTCACGACATCTTCATGGTATCTTGATATAGTTCATGTTCTTCAAAATTTACAAGCTCCTGCAGGATTAAGTAAAACTAGAGCAAGAGCTATGAAATTGAAAGCTGCTAAATTCTGTATTTTAAATCAGTGTCTTTATTGGAAGGATCTCGGGGGTGTGTTACTTAATTTCATGTTGGAAAATGAAGCACAACAAAAGGTGAAGGGATTTCATAAAGGATATTGTGGGGGACATCACTCTTGGAAAGTGACACCAAACAAAATTTTGAGAGCTGGTTTTTATTGGCCATGATTGTTTTCAGATGTGTACAAAGAAACTAGTCCATGTCACCAATGCCAGATTTTTGATGGTAAGAGAAAGGTGATTCCACTTCCTCTTAATACAATAACAGTAGAAGCTCCTTTTCAACAACGGGGTTTGGATTTTATTGGAGAAAAAAACCCAAATTATTCAGGACAACATAAATGGATTTTAACAGCTACAAACTATTTCACAAAGTGGATTGAAGCAATACCTACCAAGAGAGATACTGAAACGGTGATTATGTATTTTCTTGAAGAAAATATATTGGATAGGTTTGGTTTCCCTAGAAGAATTGTGACTGACAATGCAGCAGCTTTTAAGTCCAAAAATATGATAAATTTTTGTCATAAATATCATATCAATCTAAATCATTCAACTGCTTACTATCCACAGGGAAACAAACTAGCGAAGTATTCTAATAAGAGTTTGGTAAGAATCATCAAGAAGTTTTAGAAGATAACAAAAGAGCTTGGAAAACCAAGCTTAAGTATGCTTTGTGAGCTGGTAGAATTAACACTAAAAGAGCAATTGGAATGTCTCCTTTTCAATTGGTGTATGGAACTGAAGTCATTTTTCCAGCATCATTGGGTGTACCAGTTATGAAATATTTTCAGGAACAACAGGACGAGATGAACCATATGTAGACAAGAATAAACCAAATCATCGAATTGGAGGAGCAAAGAAATAAAGCTTATGATAAAGTGCAGATACATTAAGAAAAAATGAAAATTACCTTTGATATAAGAGTGAAAGAAGAACAGTTCCAAATTGATGACTTGGTATTAAAATGGGATGGTCCTAGAGAAGATAAGCATAGAAAATTTGACCACATGTGGATGGGTCCTTATGTTATTACAGGTCATAGAGGAGAAAATGCATTCATTCTGGAATATCAAAATGGGGTTTTGCTAGATAGTGGCCCTATTAATGGAGGATATTTAAAACACTACCTGTCCTAAGGCGGACGGAAAAATTTGTACCATAGTTTGTAAATATTTATTTTTCTTAAAAACAATACAGATGATGAACCAAAGATATTTGAAGCCTGGAGTGAAGGCCCTAATATTTTGGAGGGTAGCCATTTTTATTGATAAAAATATATATTTGAAAAAAAAAATTTAGAGGGTTGGATACAAAAGTGAGAACCAGGCACCTGGTCTACGAGTTCTTTGATACCTCACGGGGAGGATACCATCCCCAGTTGGAGCAAGTTGTTCACACCCTCTATGTTGAACAATTGAGGAGAGATATGATGAAAAATGATAAAGACATATATTAAAATGGGTAAAAGGTTAGTGTTCATGAATCCTTATCATAATGCGCACTTTGGTTAACTTATTGCACAATCGGAGGGTGTAGATTTGTAATTTTGCAGATCTACAGTTTAAAATTGATCTGTTGGGAAAAGTTGCATGAGAAATAAATCTTGATGGAGAGAGGAATGGGTTAACATGATCACAAGATCGACGGCCAAGAGTTAAAGCAAATTAAATCTATGGTCATAAAGTAATCTGCGATGTGAAAATGCACGATTGAAATGAGGACAAAGGCTGGCGGATTGTGTAGGATGGATTTGATCTAAGGATTCTAATAGAATATGAATTCTTATCAATGGTTATGGTTTAATCCGGAGCTCAAAATTGTGCAATGATTAAAATGGATGAGCGGTAGCAAAATTGAAACTGCTTTCCATGTGGCGTCTTTTAGTGAGTTCCGCTAAGGAAAGTGGTAAAGGAAAAACAACTTGTTGGAGGTCCCGAAATCATTATTTGTTGTATAAAAGGTGAGTTGACCAAGGTAAAGTCATTTTTTTTCACGCTCTCGGTGAAAGAAAGAAGGAACAGTGTTCCATCTTTTCCGAAAGTCAACTTCTATGTATCTAACAGTTACCAGGTAAGCCTTAAAACTCTGAGACTTTGTTGAGGACTTATTGCCATTGTTTTATTATGGAGAAGGAGCAGAGTTCAGGGATATTATGCAGGGTTCTATATGAGAGAGAAGAAGTGGTTATTGATAGGGAGAGGAATGTGTTTGTAAAATTGACACAAAATATGTTCGCGGGATGTTAAGTCTACCTAATAGTTTTCCTATAAACCCTGAATCCTTCAATGAGCAAGTCTTGATTGAATTTTATAAAAATTGTAAAACCGAAGTCAGATGTCAGTTTTTATCTAGTATTTTAAAAGTTGGTCAGTCGTTAGAGGGTTTATTTCTTCCATATAATGTCAATATTTTCAAAGACAAATTTTAATTGCTCATGTCAATTGTTAGTCAGGTTTTGGGTCTGGAGGATGATAGGTATGGTAATGAAGTCATTTTTGGTTTTTTGTTAAGTATAGGTTCGACTGACCATGAATCCAATTCAGTCCATTGTTTCAATATTGATGAGTATTCAGCCGAAGTAATCCACACTCAAATGGTTGAATTTCCTAAATTCAGGTTCTTTAGGTACTAATCATATTTGTTGAACATGATTTTGTGTTCGAATGTGTCAGAGTTGCAGTTCTTATCTACCATGTTCTCTCTAGGCCTTCCAAAATAGATCAACATGTTCAAGTTCGTGAATACTATTATGGCTGAAATCTACAAAATGATTTTCGATGATGTCTTACCAAGGGTGTTGGAAGACATGAGAATGATGTTACAGTCTTTTTCAAAAGACAAAACAGGAGATTGGTTTTTGCATAAATAATTTACTGTTCTTAGAGTGTATGGGTTCACTTTGTTGATGTATATGTAACTTCAGAATGTATTCTTATATGTATTTTATATATTGTAACCCGATGTTTATTCCAGGATGTTTCTATTATGTATTTGAGTCATGTGGTCATGCCCCGATGTTCTGATAGGGAGGATTAATAATGTAAACAAGTCATTTCAAGTCATTAGGTAAGTCCCCACAGTTTAGGGGCACTTGGGTTATTATACACTAATTAAGGTGTAGGCTCAAGTAATTAATTATAAGTTAAGCCTACATGGTTGAGTGCACTTCAAGTCAACGAAATAATATAAATAGAGAGTGAGAGTCTCTCTATTTATCATTTTTTGAATCACATCACTCTCTCTCTCAAGTGTGGCGCACCTTTGGAGAAGGAAATTCTTTGGCTTGACAGAAGACAGAAGGCTGCTATTGTGTTGGGAGGTCATCTTACTATTTTGGGATCACATCTTGTGGTGATACTATCTTAGAGGAAGTTGAGGGGTTTTCTCCAGTTATGGTTTCCCCTCCTAAAATCTTTGTGTCTCTTGTCTCTTTTGATGTGCTTATGTGATTGCTGTGCTTGTTATTCTCTCAGTGAAAAGATATTAACATAATGCTAGCTTAAATGTTGAAAAACTAACATGGTATCAGAGCTAACCTGAGAAGAATACATTGTGCAGCTATAGGAACTAGGGCTTCCTATTTTGTGGATCTTCCTCCACATATTTTCAGCACAAGTATGCTAGGATGACTCTCCATTGAAGGGTGCATCTTTCTGTCGATGCGGAATTCAATTTCAAGCATTTTCAGTTTCGATGTGGAAATTAGGGCTTTCTACAGAAGATGAATTTTTGAGTGAGAATAGAATAGGATTGTTCTCCTCATCAAAACCGAAATTTAGAGACCTGTATCAATAAATTTGGTTGGGTGAAACTCCGGGAAAGTCAAACCCTAGTTTGACCTTGAGCTAGGAGAAACCCTAAATACTAAAAATTCTAAGTTTTGGTACAGTCGCTATATTCTGAGATTGGCGAAGTCTCAAAAGCTAAAAATTGCAGGGGCCGAAGATAAGATCCTGATGAACACTGTATCCAAAGGTCAGCCTCTGAATCGCTATATTCTGGGCGATATGATCTCTCCACGTTAGGGTTCCATCTTCTTCCAGAAATCATCCATAAACAGGACACCTGGGGAGATCTGCAATATCTTGGTCTACAGAGGTCCAAATGTAATTATTGAAGATGTTCCAGAAAGGGCACAGACTTTACTTTCTGTGATCCAAAGGTCAAACTTAGAAGATGAACCAGTGACACGTGGCATGCCATACAACTTCGCTGTTCTGAACAATCCTGTAACAGGTCACCTTGGGAAAAGGATCATAAATCCCAAATGGTGAAACCAATTCTGATGAACCCTATGGTTTTGGATCAGGGACATGCAAGGTTACCTCCGTGAGAAATTTTAGACACAGAGGATCAGTAATTGCGTAGATATCATATAAACAGTAGAAAGAATTTCTGCAGAAGAAATCAGAAAATTAGGGCTTCTTGTTTCAGGAGCTTCCCTCCATTGTTTTCAGAAAAGAAGTACACTGGACAGCTCCATTTGAAAAGATCTATCTGTTCATCCAATCAGATCTGAAAGATTCCAAGTTTTGAAAATTAGGGTTTCTGTGACAAACCCTAGATCAGTGAAATCCGGGACAAGGACGGACACCTCAAATCGGTAAGATATA
>LPNX010781423.1:18836-52427 GCA_001517045.1 Pseudotsuga menziesii | reverse complement strand
TGGGATTGTGCCTTTCTAACGAGGAGGTCAGATGTAAGTGCAGAAATCTCTTATCACGGTGATAGGATGTGTTCCTGTCTGGATAGGAGTCTTCCATCATTGTGGGGATGTGTTCCCCTGGATGGGATTGTTCCTTTCTGACGAGGAGGTCAGATGTAAGTGTAGAAATCTCTTGTCACGGTGATAGGATGTGTTCCTGTATGGATAGGAGTCTTCCATCAGTGTGGGGATGTGTTCCCCTAGATGGGATTGTGCCTTTCTGACGAGGAGATCAGATGTAAGTCCAGAAATCTCTTATCATGGTGATAGGATGTGTTCCTGTCTGGATAGGAGTCTCCCATCAGTGTGGGGATGTGTTCCCCTGGATGGGATTGTGCCTTTCTGACGAGTAGGTCAGATATAAGTGTAGAGCCATTTCACAGATGGTAGTTGATGTGTCCTACCATGCTGGTGAATATAAGTGCTGAGCCATTTCACAGATGATAGTTGATGTGTCCTATCATGCTAGTGAATGTGAGTGCTAGGCCTTTCTGATGTGATTGTAGTTTACTACATGATCAGATGTGAGTGCTGGGCGTGCCTTTCTGATGAGCAGGTCAGATGTAAGTGTTGGGCGAAGACCTACAGGAGAGTAGGCCTACAACTAGCATGAAAAAGGGCTGGCTCTGTAGAACTTCCTATGACGAGATAGTACACACATGATGATGACCAGTGGAGATCCAGATCGAGCTATGATCCAGATCCAGTTATGATGACTCCGAGAGATCCAGATCGAGTGATGATCCAGATCCAGCAGTGATGATCTAGATCGAGTGATGATCCAGATCCAGTCTAGTGATGATGATCCAGATCAAGTGATGATCTAGATTCAGTGATGATGATCCAGATCGAGTGATGATCTAGATTCAGTGATGATGATCCAGATTGAGTGATGATCTAGATCCTGTGATGATGTCCTATGATGATCCAGATCGAGAGATGATCCAGATCTAGATGACTTGAAGATGAAGATGACTTGAAGACGAAGAAGACTTGATGACAGAGATGACTTGAAGATGAACATGATCGAGTGATACAGAGAAGAAGACCAGTGCTGAAAATTGTGTCGAAAGAATACCTTCCTAGTTAAGAGGGAGTGTTGATGTATATGTAACTTCGGAATGTATTCTTATATGTATTTTATATATTGTAACCCAATGTTTATTCTGGGATGTTTCTATTATGTATTTGAGTCATGTGGTCATGCCCCGATGTTCTGATCGAGAGGATTAATAATGTAAACAATTCATATCAAGTCATTAGGTAAGTCCCCACAGTTTAGGGGCACTTGGGTTATTATACACTAATTAAGTTGTAGGATCAAGTAATTAATTATAAGTTAAGCCTACATGGTTGAGTGCACTTCAAGTCAACGAAAGAATATAAAAAGAGAGTGAGAGTCTCTCTATTTATCATTTTGTGAATCACATCACTCTCTCTCTCAAGTGTGGCGCACCTTTGCAGAAGGAAATTATTTGGCTTGACAGAGGACAGAAGGCTGCTATTGTGTTGGGAGGTCATCTTACTATTTTGGGATCACATCTTGTGGTGATACTATCTTAGAGGAAGTTGAGGGGTTTTCTCCATTTATGGTTTCCCCTCCTAAAATCTTTGTGTCTCTTGTCTCTTTTGATGTGCTTATGTGATTGATGTGCTTGTTATTCTCTCAGTGAAAATATCTTAACATAATGCTAGCTTAAATGTTGAAAAACTAACACACTGGAGAACCATACAAACTACCCGCTTTCTTGACACCAAGAATATTTGCGTTAGAGTTCATGAGACAAAGGTTATATGCAAAAGAGGAACATTTCAGAGTGTTTAAAAATCTTCTAAATTTCCTGTCAAAGTCGGTCCTTTCATTTTTAAGAATAAAAGTGCTCTGTTAGTCATTGAGAAATTATTAGAAGTTATGGATTTTCAAAAAGAGGACAAGGTGAATTATGACCCACACCATGTTATTTCTCAGAGGAATCAAATGAGAAAAAACAATCCATTCGATCATCAAATTGTTGAGGGATTAGACAAAATAGCAAATCTGTCTATTTTTGAAGAAAATACAGAAACTAGTGAAAATAAGAGAGATGACAGAGTACGATACTCCAAACGTGGAACAATGGAAAATCGTGGAGAAATTTGGGAAGACCAAATACATACTACATTTATGAAGACATGTGTTGCAGTTTCAGGAAGCTGTCTATTCGTAATGCCTCACAAATATGGAGTTTTCTATAATTAAGAAATCTGTTATTTCAATCAAAGCATGTAATTATTATTCCTAGTTATTAGGGATATAGTTACGAGAACTTATGATTAACAGATTAATTGGTTATTGATCTTCTTGGAAGAAAATATTTTTTGTATATATTTGAATTTTATTGAGGTATCGGGGGTTGGAACCCATAATATTGGAATGATGTTTTGTGAGAACCATTTTTGAATAAAATTACAGATTCAAATGCTAGTTGATCTTCGAAGATTCATGTGTTGTTTACGTTACATCCTGTGCCTTCTTTCCTTGTGAATGTTTTTTAAGTGTTTACCTTCATTATATTTTCTTCATATCTGAACGCAGTGTTTAATAGTTTCAGAATTCGTACATGTTATGCTCTGACTATTGTTTCAGATATTTACAAACTTTTATTCTAAAGTTGATATGGAATTCATCCTGTGATGCTTTATATTGATGGATTGTTCATGTTTCTTCCTTATCGCTTGAAAATCAATGAATGACTGTAACTGAATGATTATATTTCCTTTGTTGAAATTATGTGTACCCAAATTTGTATTATCTTTATCTTTTTTGACTCCAAATCCCAATGGTTATATGTGTTGTTTCAACCATCTCCATATCTTAAAATTGTTGACTCTAATATCTGGCTTGCTAAATTTGTATTTGAGAGATCCCTCTTTGGAAAGAAAAGCCAGTTTCTTTCTAAAGTAGTTTTTTGTTGTTACCTTGAGATTTCCTTTCACAAACTTAGGTATATTTTGAGTGATAACAATAAAAATCAGTGTAATTTCATTAGGATAGGACTGCAAATGCGAGCACTAGTAATAAAATGATCAGTACCTTTCGTTAAGCTTTATAAACAAGTTATCAGTTTCCAAGTATACTTGCACATAAATGGGACAAGAATGCCTTAGTTCGATAGAATTAAGTAAGCCCATTGTGTCAAGTAGAAACTGTTACCTCTTAGAGCTACAGGGAAACTAGTCCCGCCACTCCACCCCTTTGTTTCCAAGAACAAAGTTAAGATAGGACCATGTATACGAAAGTAAGCACATGCTATAAATAATGAGGTACGTAAAGTTAGGAACATAAGCGTTATTGCAACCCATTTTGACTCTGGGCATCCCCTTTCCTGATCACATCCTCAAGGAAGTTGACTTTCCATCGAAGCTCAATGACTTGGCATGTGCCATGCTTCGATTACGAGGCAATATGAAGTGCTACAAGATACTCCCTATAATTTTTTATACCTATAATTGCAAGAAATTTAGATTCCTTTTGTTTCCATTGATGATGATGATGAATGCAGGAAGACAGAGCCCATGGAGAAGAATCTTCGAGTATATTATGTTATATTAAAGACAATCCTGGGTCAATAGAGGAAGATTCTCTCAATCATATCAATGCCGTGTTAAGTGAAGTAATTAAATAATTAAATTGGGAGCTTCAGAAACCAGACAGTGTTCCCATCTCCACTAAGAAACATGCTTATGACATTAGCAGAGATTTCCATTACGAGTACAAATACCATGATGGCTACAACATTGCCAAAATTGAAATAAATAATTTCGTAGTGATAAGCATCCTTGAACCTGTGTAATTCTAACAACTTATTCTACATAGAAGAAGTTGGGTACATGTATTTAGGTTGGGCTCTGTGATTTCTTCTCAGAATATATTCTCAATGAGATAGGTCGAATGCCAGATGATTCATCTCATCTTTCTTTTCCAATTTCATTTTCCTCATCCAATCAATAAGAAAGAGTTGCTTTGTTGCTTATGCATGAAATTTGATGAAACACGCACAAAAAAATTCATTTGAATGGCTAGTTTAATTTCAATTGGTAAGGTATAAAAATTTATTTGATTCGCTGGTTTAATATTAATTTATAAGGTATAATACATGATAAACAGTCTCTAAAAATTTATTTGACAAACTAGTTTAGTTTTATATTAAAAGTTATATAATAACTTAAAAGTAGTACATTGATATGAAAAACATATTAGTTTCACAAAAATATTAGTTAAATTTTATTTTAAGAGGCATACAATAACTGAGTAGGACATTTATATGAAAAGTATGTTTTTATCACAGAAAAAACAAGTTTAACTTATATATTAATAAATTTCAAACCACTTCATAAATATAAATGTAAAATCCTTTTAAAAAACTAATATAATCATCATATGCACAATATAAAAAACATAAGAAACATTATCCCATCTCATTCTCCATAATTGATTAGCATCCAACCCTTCTCAGGCCAAAACCACCCAAAACATACCAAAAAATTACACACAAGGCCATGAAACCTTTGAATATAGTTTAGAATCCCTCCATGCCTCGTAATGGATAATGCAATCCATCATCTCAATATCCTCCTTTGATAATATATCTACCTTTGTAGCTCATGATAAACATGCTCGAAAAGAGATATTTGAGTAGGAAGAAATCAGCAATATGACCTTTGCCATCAGTGATCCAATAAGAGGGCCTTCAAGTTTGAGTCAGCATTGTCCCATCCAATAATCATCTTAGAGTCACCAACAATAGCAATCTGCCTCACCCCTATCTTCACTACAACTAACAGTCAAGCCCATAAAGCTAGTAATTCAACTCTTGTGTTTGACCCATAAACAACTTTTATCGAGGGCCTTTATAACCTCTTCCCTATTTACTCTTAGGAAAAAACCTACTCCACGTCATCCTTTCTACACAGCCCAATCAAAATAGCCAATGGGACACCCCATTGTGAAAGAAGTTTGTTGTAAAACTCTATTCTTCTTCATCCTTATGGGCTTGAGCCAAGCATTAAATTCACCAATTAAACTAGCTATAAGCCTCATAGGGAAAATCCAACAATTTTGAAACAAAACGTTATTACTATTTTTCCAAACTTCCCAAAAAATAAACAAAGGGAGGTCACTGAGTTGTTTCTCTTTTGTACACCATTTTTAAAGATGGCCATTAACCTTACCTCTGTGCCAGCAGATCTAGATATTATAATACTTACAAATAGACATCATTACCATTATGAATAAAATACACCTACCAAACAAATGATCAACACTTTCAGCTTCCATTCGACAAAGAAAACAATGGTTTGGACCAGCAAATCCTTTGTTCTGAAGAAAATCCCAAGGAAAAATATTGTAGTTCAAGCATAACAAACCAAATAGCTTGATTTTTAGATTTCATGTGGCTTTCCATACCCAAGTATTCCACCATATTCCCACCGGTTCAACAATGTTTTCCATAATTTGATAGTAGGCCAGTTTAGCGGTCACATTTGCTATAACCTTATTACTTCTCCATACCAACTGATCTGGCCTATCAAATAGTGAAACCCCCACTTGTATCAACCCATTAATATACATGGTCCATTCTTCCCCTAACTCCCCTATCAATTGTAAATCCTCCGCTGAGCACCAATGAAACAACCTACCATTATCCTTCTTCCAAACATGCCGAAGAACCTCTAAATTAAGTTCGATGCAAATTAGATATAAGGTTTCTTGAAAAAATAAAATTTTCCTCCATACCTATAACCAGATCCAAACCTATATTAGTAACAATGCCCCTCCCCACAGCCCATGATAAAGCATGATTGATCACCGAAAAAGAGTCCATAAATATTTTCCATATGGCATAAGACTGACCTCTGCTCCTATCAACATTTCTAATCCACAAATTTGGTGTATGTCTCTTCAAGTATTTCTCCTTAATAACACTACCCTATAGTCCTTTATTGAATAAACACCTACAAAATCTTGTAGCACAAAGCGTATAGTTGAAGCTAGCTAGGCATTTGATCCCCCAGCCCCCCAAAATAATCAGTTTTGATAAGATCTCCCACACACACAGGTAATATTTCCCATCAGTGGTGTTACCCTCCCATAAAAACCAGAATATATACCTCCTCATGTCCCTACGAATATATCTAGAAACCTTGAATAAGGAAAACCAAAACACAGGGATACCCTGCAAAACATACTTTCTTAACACCATCATGCACCCCAAACTTAGAAACCGGTCCGACCAAATCTTAACTTTCGAAATAATCTTCTTATTAAACCACCTCCAATATTTTAAATTAACCCATAGGATTCAGGAAAAACCCAAGATACTTAAATCCATCCTTCTAATCCACCATTCAAAAATTTATCACTTGCTTTAATGCCTTGCACTCCTCCTCCATATTTCATAATATCATGCATGTCTTTTCCGAACTAACCTCTAGACCCGAAGAGTCACAGAATAAAGAAACCGGGGAGTGAAAAGCACCCCACTCCTCCTCCATACCCTTACCAAACATCAGAACATCGTCAACAAAATTAAGGTGGGTAAGGTTAACAATACCTGTGAAATTTACCCCTTTAATATCCTTTTTTCCTTTAGCATTCTTCAGCAGAATTCTCAATCCTTCAATTGCTAAAATGAATAGTGAAGGAGAAATAGGGAACCCTTGTTGAATTCCCCTTCTACTGGGGAAAAAAGGACATGGCGAGACATTAATCATAATATCATACCCGACAGTCATTACATACCCCATTATCCACGAGCAAAGCTCCCACGATAAACCAATCTGAACAAGAATGAGCCTCAGGAAAGACTAGTCGAGCCTGTCATATGCATTGACCAGATCAAGCTTTAGTATGAAGGTTGTTTTCTTAGAAATATTTAATGAGTGAAAAAATTCTTGAGTTGTTCCCACCGCATCCTGTAGTTTCCTATAAGATAAACACACAAACTGATTCTCCAATATGTATATCCATATATGGCTTAAGACGACCCGCTATGATTTTTGAAATAATTTTGTATAAAAGATTACATAGATCTATATGACGATAGTCATGAAAATAATATGGTTTATTATTATTGGGTATAAGTGTAATATGAGTAGATTTTAATACTCTCGAAATAACTCATGTCCTCTGTGTTTCATCAATAGCTTCCAACATCTCTAAACCCAGAAGGTAAAAAAAATGGAGGTAAAACTCCACGATCCATCCATCCGGTATGTTAGTTAATTAAAAGTAGGACATTTATACGAAAAGTTTTTTAGCGACATGTGTGATTAGACATGTTTTTTTTAAATCTCTAACACATCATATTACAAAAATAAATAGGTATATTATAAGTAAAAGATATACATAGATTCACGTGGCTCTTTAGCTCATACGTTACTAAGGAAACCATACCAATGACCTAGGTTTATTAACAAGTATCTCAAGTTTAAAAGTAACTAGAAAAATAAACATATTTAAGCTTATATGTAACTCACCATCCATGAAGGCATCCAAAAATAATTGTTCTTTCTATGCTACTACTAAGAAAAAAGAAAGTAAAACCTCATGGGCTTAGTTGTCAGCACCTCTATAGTAGGAGTGGCTTTGCTGCATTACCCTCTACGAGGTTGCTCTTTAATAATATTTCCATTGATGGTTTTTGCTAGTTCATCAAGGTAAGTTTGTAAAGTGTTAATATATTTTACAATGAGTCACATCTTGTGTTTTATTTGCTTGCCATTTTCTTATTTTTCTCCACTTTTCTTCGAATATCTTGGTTATCTGCTTGATTGTTCATGATCATATTTTCTAATAGAGAATTCATTTTCTATTAAATCAATTCAGTATGGGAAAGCTTAGTATCCTTAGACCTTGAGGATCATGTAAGACTAATCCAAGATTGCATTTCCTCTTGAATTTCATCTCCATTTTATGTCAATGCTTGACCTATTGTTCTCCCTCTACAATATTCTCTCTCTTCCCTGAAGAGATAACCATATGGAAAATCTCTTTTACTTCTACAATTTCCCTTTACACTCTTGGAATGTGAGAATGTCATATCCCTCTACCTTCCTCGATTGCATGTCATGTTTTCACCATGCTTATAGATTTTTGTCAAGCTGGTCATCGTCAACCCCAAACCCAATGCCAATACAAAGTAATGGAAGCACTGCACTCAACACACAAGTGTTGGGTTCTAATACCTTTTATAATGGACATGAATGATGATTCTAACTTTATAAAATTCTCTACAAGGGAAAACCAGCAAACCAATGAGTTTGACCACTCATCAATTAGCAACAGCCTTAAACCATACAAGAACAATTTACAATATCTCTATAGCTCAAGCATAACTCCACTATGCTTGTACAATACCAACACAATATAGTCGACACAGAACAATACCTCTCATACACACCTTATTTCATAGTCTTCTACCTTACATTATATTTATAGTTGTTGTTAGGATATATAATCATCCCTTGTCCGAACTGTCTATTAGATTATATTTTCCTAACTTAGGAGTATTTTGATTAGTATTGGGTCCACTAGTACCATTGGGTCCACTTGGATTATTGGGGTGACATGTACCAGTCACTAGAGTGTGGGGAACACTGATGGAGGCTAACAGAGACTAACTGTACTTGCATGCATAATTTTAGGCACCTCCTAGACCAATCCCTACATTTTAGGAGCCACTGGGAGTGTTGGAACCAACCTCCTTCAGTTGTGGGGAGTTGGTAACTAGTTAAGATTACTTGCTCTTCAGTTACATTTAGTTAGTTCTCCTCCAGTTCAATTAGCACCAGTTATGCATGGATGCATGTGGGAAGGTGCCACCTCTCACCTACTTCTCACCTACCACTACAGTTAGACTAGTTTGATTGATTGTAACTAATGGATTAACTGAATTAGACATTTGGAGTTAGCATCTTGGACTTCGATAGTGATTTAGACATCTTTAGTTATCCATCTAGTCAGATACAGTCAGATCCAGTTGGTAGATTTGAATTCATCCCTAATTATTCGAATTGTTCCTTATTTAACACTATTGTAACATCGGATTATATAATGAAGATAATACTGTAATTATATGAGCAATACTTTTATGTTTCCTATGAGATTTGATTTGTTCAGATTGTATAATTCATTCCTATTCACTGCATCAACAATTAAGAAATTGATTGTGTTAGCACTGGAATTGAGCCAAAGGTTGAGGAAGGCCCGCTCCCAGGTAACAGCAGAACCACTTTCGAAGAGAGAACTGGCCTTCCACTCTTTCAATAGGGATCTCTCACCAAATATTAACAATGCCAAATGTGTACAAGTGAAACTATAAATTGTTCGTAAAATTGGTTGAAACAAGGCATAAAACCATTGGGGCGATGGGGTTAAGAAATGTAACAGAAATGAACAGAACTTATGCATATGATTTAAATATAGAGGCAAGATAGCCATTAAATCACAGTCATGTTATAATTGTCTGGTGGGAAAGAAGAACATGAACAGACCATCAACACAGAGCATTGGAAAATGAATTCTGTATTAACTTTAGAAGAAAGCTTTGGTGAATATCTGAAATAACATACGGAGCATAGCAACTATGAATTCCAAACTATTATGCACTAATTTCAGATATGAAAGAAAACATAATGGAATAGATAAACTGGAAAGAACATTCACATGAGAAAGGAAGCAACAGACTATAGTACAAACAACACATGAATCCCCGCGTGAAAACACTGACCTCAGCTCTACAACTTTATTTAAAATATTGGAACCAGACCCTATTTACAGCGGAGAGATTCAGCCCTTGAAATTTTCACAACCAAAATTATTCCAACCTCATCTCCCTCTATCGGGAGTGTATTTATACTATTCTAGTGACAAGATTACTCTTCGAAACAAAACTAAAAATTGTTACCAGTCATAATCAAACGTTAACAGTATAGAGAGTGGAACTATTGCCACGATTTACAAACATGAACAAACATTATGGAGCAAGTGGGTGCACTCGGCCTGAGTGATAGCTTGACATTTTTGGCTACTGTTGTTGATTTTGAGTATGACAGCTTTCCATTTGTTTTCAAGCAAGTCGCCATTTATTGGGTCTTGGACCTTTTAGTCCGCCTGATGAGTCAGCATAAGGCCCTTGTTCTGTCCAAAGTGTGTGTTTCTACCATGTTCAAATGCAACTTTCTGCATGGGCACATGCTGGCAAGGTGGTTAGCACCTTTCCCCTGCTCAACTTCATCTGCCACCTCCTTCCTCTCCGAGTAAAATTGTTGGGCATGATGTTTGGAATAAGGGCCGCATTGCTTCTGGCCGAGGCAAGCCTGTGAAGTGGCTTATCGTTCTTGTACTCCTCACCTCCAGTGAGGTGGGCTCTCCCATAGGAAATAAGGTGTAGCATATATACATCAGTCCCATGACCCTTGGTAAGTGGACTTCATAAACAGGGCTATGTAGGCATTAGACCCCTGATGCTCCCATCCAAACGAATGATGCTACAGAGAGCAGTCTAGTACTGTCTCCTTCTGTGGATGCTGTAGGGGTAGTGATGGTATCAGGGGTTCCTGAAAAAAAACCTACAGGGAGCAAGTGTCCAGGAAATGTGTCGTTGGAGGTGTGGGTATCTAAAGGCGAGTGTATCTCTCAAAATTATTCACATTTGGGCCCTGATGGCTAGTGTCATCCTTGGCATGTAATACCAAGGTGACGGGTGAGTGTGGAAATTTTCTCACCAACCATCAGCATACCCAGACAGACAAGCTTTTCAAACCATATCACCATCGCCAAATCCTTTGAGCTTCTATGGACTCGTGACAAAACGGAGACTCGGGCTCTGGAAATATGTTAGCTCATTCTTGGAATTCCAAAGGCGATATATATAAGGTTTTGAGACTAAATTTTGTAATTACCATTTAGCACTTCCCGCACATTCTACCATCGAGTGTCCTTTGGATCTGTTATATGTGAGGGTATGAGCACAACGATATTTCACCTGCTGGGGATCTAGTCACGTCGTTTCAATGGGTGAGGCACCTTACAGTTTGTTGTGGAAAATATCTCGGGTGCTACCTTAGATATTTGATCCATGCGTAAATCACATGAAGTGGATGCTCCCACGCTTCCATGTTCTTGTGACGTAGGAAACAGAATGGTTCTCCCCTTCGTGTTGGCCTTGCCCCGTGTGAATAGCAGATTCACTGGTTATTTTCCTTATTTCCGTAGGCCAACTCACACATAAACCACCTGTCCTTAGGTAATGTGACTCTTCCATATGGGTGCTTTCACCTGTACGCATGCTACAAATGGCATCGAGGAAATTGACCAATCTGTAGGGAGGCATATTATGCACGTGAATGTCCCCTCTGCTATCATCTCCGCAATAGATGTGAAACTTGGAGCCTGGAGGCCTTCGTAGCCCTCCGATTTGGGGGACCTTTCATGTCCACTATCCACATTTAATCATTTATGCCACCAACTTCTCTTCTTTAGATACAACAAGCAGTTTTAGATCGAGGCGTGTTCTCAACTGTCGATCATGACCGACCCTTCCATGCAACCGTTGATCTGATTAGGCCCTACCACTTTTCTCAATGTGAAATTATGGTCCCCTCCGTGCTATTTTAGATTCTAAAATAAACCACGACCATAGATCTCTTCCCCTTTGGTCGTGTCCATTGATATTTGCAGCTGGTACCACTTTTCGCGATTTTGAATCGTGACCTTATACGCACAAGTTTGGTTTGCGAAATCAGTTGGGACCATAGATCTGCTTCTACTTTCATCTCTGACGTCAGATGATTCCACCCTTTAACCCATTTTGTGATTTGGGAAAGCTCCCTCTATCGAGCATGTTTGTTCAGCGAAAATATCTCAGGCCATCGATTCACTACAACAAAAACTAGATTTAGCGTCTCTTTTTGCATCCTTTTTTGCGTCTAGACTATCTTTCATTGTATTTTTCTTCATTTTTTGGACAAAATGGCACAATTTCACGGGTTGGTGCTATTTTAGGCGTTTTTTGCATCCTTTTTCTAAACCTACCACAAATTGCAGTGTAATTTGCACCGGGTTTTGTACCTAGTTATGTGCCAGGTTTTGCATCAGGTTTTGCAACAGGTTTTGAGCCTAGTTTTGCACCTAATTTTGCACGTAGTTTGTACATATACTCTTGTTGCACCCCCTTTTATGCCCATGTTTGCCTCAACTTGTATGCCCTTGTTTTCATCCAATTTTGCATCCTTTTTTACACCCACTTTTGCATCCACTTCTGCTTCTTTTTTTTGCATCCCTTGGTGTGCCAATTTTTGCATCAAAGTTTACATCCTGTTTTGAGTCTAGTTTTGCATCTCATTTTGTTTCATCCATTTTTGCATCCATTTTTTCATCCACTTTTGTACCCACATTTTCATCCCTTTTTTCATCCCATTTTGCATCCATGTTTACATATTTTTTGGCATCTACTATTACATCTACTTTTGCATCCACTATTGTCGCGTCCCAATTCACACCCATTTTTGCGCTTACTTTTACACCCACTTTTGCTTCAACTTTTGCATCCACGTTTGCATCTTTTTTTGCATCCAATTTTACATCAGTTATTGCATCCCTTTATGCATCCATTTTTGCATCACTTTTGCATCGGGTTTTGCATTGGGTGTTACGACTACTTTTGCATCTACTTTTCTTGCATCCACTTTCACATTCAATTTTGTATCCAATTTTACATCCATGGTTGTATCCACTTTTTTATCACCTTTTCCATCCATTTTTGGTGCACCCCATTATGCGCCCACTTTTGCGCCTAATTTTGTCACATCCATGTTTTTATCCACTTTTGCATCCAGTTTTACACCGAGATGTTGAAGATGAAAATGAGGATAATGATTATGATATTAAGGATTGTTATGATGATGATGATGAGGATAATGGTAATGACGACATTTTCAATGATTATGATGATGGTGATGATGACAATGACAATGACGATGAATACAATGAGAATGATGATGTTGATCATCTTAAAAAATAAGTTGTTATTTGTCATGCATAAATCGTGTGTGTCCTCCATGACCCTTTTCCACTAATCACATATTTTGGGTAGATGCTATTTCTTATGCCAAAGGTAATGATGAATAACTAATGAAAATGTCAATAATCATGATGATGATGATGTCGAGGAAAATGGCGATGATGATGACATGGATGATGATTATGTCGATGATGATGACTATTGCGATAATCATGATGACAATGACAAAGATGATGATGATGATCATGATCATCATCATTTACATCATCGTCATCATCAAAAACATCACCATAGTCATTGTCATCTAGTTTATCATCGTCATCATTTAAAGCATATGGGATATGCTTACCATTTAAAGCATGCATAACAAGTGGGATTATTCTAAAACACCCCACCAAAGTACAAAATTCAAACCACAAGGGAAACATAATATTGAAATTGTTCCATTTTTATTTCTCCCAACAAAACATGCTTCATTTTAGGGAATTATGTTAAAATCCATACATTCATAGTCCATGCATAATATACTTGTAATAAATGTAAATATAATACTTAATAGAATTTATAAAATAGGTAAATATTTTATAAACACCCTTATGATATATAAACTTCTTTCACCTTAATAATGGTAAAATGTGTAAATATAATAATAATATATAATTAATATAAATATGTTACTATAGTTCATATGTTAAAAGATTTAATATAAATAAATATATATAGTTCATATGTTATGTGATTTAGTATAATTAAATATATACACATATTATTTACTTATACATTATACAAATTAAATTATAGATTAAAACCTATGAAGTTTCATAGGGAGGCGACACAAAACATGAAGGATGTTTCAAATATAGATCTATGTACAACTACCCATTTCTCAAAGGGGCTTCTGCTAAATCAATCTATGGATTTGAGGTTATGAGTATCAATTTGGTCTGTCTGGTCTGTCCCCAATTCATCCATGAGAGAATTTAATTCGGTCATGAGAGGATTTAATATTATTCCATCCATGAGGACTTCTCAAGGTGCCCAATTGGCAATGTGGGTGTCTTGATTCTCGGGCTAGGCCATTCAAATCCTGGGTTTTGGGGATGGATCAAAGTAAACTAGGAGCTCTACCACTATTGATGCCTCTACTGTCTATGTCTTAGATGATTCTCTCTCAGATACTATATAATATATACCTATGTTGGTGGTGCTCTAGGTCACCAAAATTTAGATCGCTATCTCGCAATTGGATTTTGTATTAGTACAGATTAGAATTTACAACTATGTTTTATGAGAGGGATTCACATAGATGGACTAATTAGGACTATCCAAGATGAGACCCAGCCAGGAGACCTAATCTGAGTAGCCATACCTCAAACTCTATGAGGGTACATAAATTACGGGGACAAGGGGGCAAATCCATATGATCGTTGGATGTTGAGAACGAATCGGGTGAGCCTGCTCTGTTATAGGGACTAATGGATCGGGTGTGCAACACTGCGAAGATTTGGATTTATAACAAGTAGCTCTCGAACCGCATATGACTCAAGTTCCAATCATGGCAATGCTTTCACATGGATCCTCTAGATGACCTCCTAGCTTCCAGCTTCCACATTTCGTTAAAGAAATCAATGCATTTTCCTTCAATGAGATCATTGAAGATGGAGAGAATTTGGGATTGAATCAAAATACTGAAGATGGAAAGAATTGGGTATTGAATCAACTCATGTGGATTCTTTATAATTTCATGTCAGGTAGCATGATTTCTAAGGACAAATGAAAAGGATTCTCCGTCGTTGTTTTATTTTTCTATTTCTCTGTTATGCCCTGTGTAGAATCTTCTACGACCATATTTTCCTTATAGGCCAAATGCAAATGTTATGGCCTAAGGCTATGTCTTTTGAACTTTCCATTGCTTAAGTTACAAAAAATATCCATGGTTAACCAAAATTCATAAAAGAGGTACTATATCTTTCTCACATGCCAATATTCCCTTTATAGGGCTTTGTGGTGGCCTAAAGCCCCACACATAGTTCATGATCCCTAAGGAAAAAATGTTTTGTCCCAGTAACTCTTTTCACATCAAATCATGCCCTAGGGACTAAAAGCCATACCTAGTGTGTCAAAACTAAAAATGACCGACATATATTACTCATTGTCTAAATATTATCTTTGTAGTATATAGGGCCTTTGAGGTGGTCTAGGGCATCACACATGACCCATGAGCCCCTTACCCTTAGACATTATGTTTTGACTTGATAATATGGCCCAATCAATGATAAATATTATTGGTCGCACAAAGCTTGAAATGACCATTTCTTGCTTGTAAGCCAAATATTTCCCACATAGAGATGACATTATAGACTAGGGCCCATGACAACACATCAGACATGACGTTATGGTGAAAACATCCATATAACAATCGATTTCTTTGCTAATTTTCTTAAATCTATTTTGTTAATTTTTTTCTTTTTTTCTTTTTTCTCATTAGTTTTAAAAATAAAAGAAAATACAACTTTAAGAAGAAGAGATGAAAGCCTATGTGGTCGAGAGGGTATTAAAATCCCTATTGGTTATACATAAACATGCCAAAGAAGAAATTATATATCAATGGGAGGGTGGAGATGTTAAATCTTGAGATATAAATGGGTTGGGTTGAGATTGAGCGGACCATCAAAATGGTTAAACTCCATCGCAATATTCGCTTGCAATTGGTGTTCCATTCTCTATTCTATCGATTGCGGCCAGCTAATTCCATCATGAGCCTATTCCTCCATTTTCCAAGGAGCCACGAAAATATTTCCACTATAAAATATTAATCGATAATGTAACAGGTAACCAATTGTTAGAGGAATTGGCACTATTGTGGTGTCTGGGAATTAATGGTGTTATGGAAAATGTGGATGAAGAGGACACCAAAGGGTATAATTCTTGTTCAAGGTATGCCAATCAGGAATAATAATAAGGGTTACATTTTCTGTTGCCATCAGGGTTTTACGACATGGCATTGGCTAAAAGACGAGGAGGAAAAACAACTACCTGTAGACAATGGAGGTTCCTGCTGCTTCCAGGCAATGGAGGCTCCTGCTACCTGCAGACAATCGAGGCTCAGATATTTTGTGCTCTCCAAGGTCAAGGGATTTCCTGCATGGCCCGCTAAGGTACGCCAGTCTATTTTTCATCCCCATTTGCTTGCCCTTATTTTATGTATGCGATGTATGTTGTTGTTGTTATTTGCATTTGCCACATCAAATTATATACTTCTTGTGCCATGTTTTAATACTCGATTGTCGTCCAAGGGTTTGTGTGAATGTTTACAGATTTTCATACGGTTTCATTTCCACTGCGTTGATTGCAATGGATATTGGCAATATTTTTCGATTGCCCAATATGTGTCGATATTTTCTTCTTAATCCTATAATTGCAAAACCTTGTTGATCCACAGGGATTCTTTGAAACCATGCACGATAGACCAAACCCTATATCAGATATTAGTGTTTAAACCCAAGTGATGGATGCAAGTTTGTGTTTTTTGTGTTTAAACCCAAGCGATGGATGCAAGTTTTTGTTTTTTAAGGTGGAAATTGCCTTCTGTCTAGCTCCAAGAGGATTACAATTGGCTTGAATTCATCAAGGCCACAAGCATCCTCTTTTTACCAAAATTCGTGAGACAAAAAGACATTACGTTGGAAAAAATGTGGGTGATTTGAAGGTTGGTTGTGATTTAAAAATCAACAGGCCAAGTCACCACCATGGTTTGAAAAATATTTTATCTGACAATGAGCTCTACAATTGGAGCTAACTGAAGTTGCAAAACTTGAAAAAGAAAGAAAAACTCATGTGAACTAAATTCGTTCTCTTCCATATTTTTGTCCACTAGTTCTCTGATATCAGTGTACCTTCAATATATTTACGCAATCTCACTAAATGCCCCTTCAACTCTCGCTCGTCCAGTATTTTTATTTTTGAATAGTCCACAATTACAGTTTTTGAAGGAAATATATGAAGTTTAATGAAATGCTTCATTTATTTTCTCAATCTTATTTAGGGAATGACGCCTTTACCGTCTGAATTCCCCCAAAGCACTCCACCACGATGGTCTGCATGGGGGAATCTGCAAGCATATCGACGTACCATTATGATTTCCTGTTGTGATTCCTCCAAAATGAAAATAGCAATCCCACCAGCGGAAACTGCTTGGGTCTGTCCAACATCAATTTGCATGATATAAAATCTCACTTAATTTTGAAGAAAATCCCATAAAACACCAACGGTATCACAAGCACCAAAATAAGTTTGTTGATCATTAAAATTAAATATCCACTCAGGGAGAATAATACTAAAACTAAAGGGTTCTCCATAAAATTAAAACTAACCCAAAATCTGTGAGCTAGAAAGACATTGCCACTGGAAAACATGTAGATGATTTGAAGGTTGGTTGGGATTTAAAAAATCAACAGGCCAGGACGCTGCCATGGTTTTGATTTTTTTTATCCAGTAATAAGATCTACTAATGGAGCTAACCAAAGATGCATAACTTGAAAAAGAAAGAAAAACTTATGTGAATCTGAAGGTTGAAGAAAGGTTTATGGGAGTTTAATGAGCAGTCATATTTATATTAGTTATTTTGAAAAGAAATATAACAATAATAAAATGACTTTCTGTTCATTGGATTGTAATTTTCAATTTCATATATCAAAGCTTATGACTCAAAGGGCCTCCACATTCCATCGTGATGGTTTTGGGATCCACAAGGAGTGAAGGGTACCATGCATTTTCCTTTACGTGCAGTGAAGAGAAAAGGTAAAAATAAATTCAATGGAATTGTTACATCTATAAAAATGTGTGCCCCATGAGCTACAATATGTGCACGGAAGGGGGTTGGTTTATGCATTCATTACGTCATGAAAATTTGACAATAAGCTACTGATGGACATCTTGACTATATACTATCAATATCTAATACGAAGATTGACTTGAGATATTAAAAACTTGAAACAAAATATTTTCTTTACCTGTCAACCTTATTTGGTCATTCAATGATCTTCAATACATGAGATTATAAGAAGACCCAAGCGAATGGGTGACATGAAAAATGGTGTCGCTTGTGCAAATAGTTCAAGTTTCAATTTCAAAGTTATAGTCTCTCCACGTCTAGTTCAGGTCTCGGTTCCAAAGGTATTGTTCCTCCACGTACAGGGGTTTCGAGGTTCTCTAAAGCTACCTAAAACTTGGAAAAATCCTATAACTATTGCCCTTGGTTTTTTGGACTTTTTTGCATTGTAAGATTCTGTTTGCATTCAAAGGATCAAGGAGAAAACATCGACTTATTCACTGAATGTTTTCAAATTTAAAAACTTTATGTACAAAATCTTTTTGTAGGAAACTTATTTCATTTATGTGGTGATTTAGAAGTTTGATGTAACTTATTTTCACTTATTTTCCTAGACTTTCTTTCATCACATAAACTTATTATTTACACAACTTTCTCTCATTTTTAAAACATATCGAAGTTCTCTCCGGTGTTTCATTTCCCCCGCTTTGGGGGTATACTAGTTTATAAACACCTTTATGATATATAAACTACTTTCACCTTAATAATGATAAAATATGTAAATATAATAATAATATATAATTAATATAAATATATTACTCTAGTTCATATGTTAAAATCTTCAATATAAATAAATATATACAGTTCATATGATTTAATATAATTAAATATATAAACATATTATTTACTAATACATTATACAAATTAAAATTATAAAAAAACAAAAAGAATAACAAATTTATTTTGTAATGAATGACCATGGCCATGGGCGTGGTGGTTTCATTTTTGTCAAGATTGAGTAGACCCTCAAAATTAAGATCGCGGTGTTCCATTCTTTATCCTTTGGCTTTCCATTAATTATTACTGCCCAGATACAAAGGTCGAAACCTGTGGCCAACGGATTCCATCGTGAGCCCATTCCTCATTTGCCAAGGAGCCACGAAAAATATTGCCACTGTAAAAATATTAATCGATAATTTAATAGTTACCCAATTGTTATGAGTCATTGACACTATTGTGGCATCAGGGGCATGGAAAATTAATGGTGTTATGGAAATTGTGGAAGAAGAGGACTCCGAGGGTATAATTCTTGTTTAGGGTATGCCAGACAGGAATAATAATAAGGGTTATGTTTTCCATTACCATGAGGGTTTTATGACATGGTACCAGCTAAAAGACAAGGAGGAAAAACAGTTGCCTGCAGACAATGGTGGCTCAAATATCTTGTGCTCTCCAAGTTCAAGGGGTTTCTGGCATGGACCACTAAGGTACGCCAATCTATTTTCCATCCCCATTTGTTTTCCCTGCGATGTATGTTGTTGCTGTTATTTGCATTTGCCACATCAAATTATATACTTCTTGTGCCCTATTTTAATACTTGATTATTTTCGTCCAAGGTTTTGTGTGAATGTTTATAGATTTTCATAGGGTTTCATTTCCATTGCGCCAATTGCAATGGCTATCGGCATCTTTTTCGATTGCCCAATATGTGCTGATATTTTCTTCTTAATCCTAGAATTGCAAAACCTAGTTTCTACATCGAGATTCTCTGAAACCCTGCATAAGAAATCAAACCCTATATCAGATATTAGTGTTTAAACCCAAGCGGTGGATGCAAGTTTTTGTTTTCAAGGTGGAAATTGCTTCGATCTTGTATTTATTATGTGAATACACATGCTTCTGCTGGCTTGACATAAAGTTGGCCCTACACAGCTACGAATGCACCCATGATCTAGCTAATCCAACCTATATTAGTGCAACCCTATCAAATCTTGCTCACCAGGGAAAGACTGAATCTTACTATCCGCCCGGATGAAGTGACAGACTAAAGTGAGTGGTAGACTAGAAAGAATGAATATCATTGTCCGTCCGGAGAAGCAATGAATATGGGTGTAAAGGTGAGAGCTTTACCAATTGAACCTATTGAATCAGAACCATGACAAGTAGAGGTGGAGGTCTAAGAGACAATATAAAAGGTAAAGACCCTAGTTTCGAAACTGGAAGCACGAGTGAGGGTATCATCCTCTTAAACACACAAGGATTGATTTTTGGAAAATGGCCATACAACCAATTTCCCTAGCGAAGAGATTGGAACAGGGACCAATAGGTGTCTCCCCCACTACACTCCAAGAGGATTACAATTGGCCTAAATTCGTCAAGTCGGCAAGCTGCATATTTTTATCAATACAATGGCCCTTAAAAATTTGAATCAGTAATTACAACTATTTTTCGTTTGGCTAAGTGCATACTCTTATGTCATAATCACCCAGGACGTGGAATTTAACCTCACGAGTAGACTGATATTCCACTACTGAAATACAACAAAGTAGAAATGTCAAAAGTATCTATTAACAGAAGAAGAAAAAAATGCAAGTGTTAGATGAGATACACAACTAAATTGAGAAACCATCAAATATCAATTGATGACGCATCTCTCACTTCAAAATTCTGGATCATTTTGAAAAGATCTGAAATTGTATCAGTCAATTGACGTCTTGCATTCATTTCACTTCAACTTCACTTGACAAATCGATGCATCCTACATATAGCAGTAATCTTGGAAATGCTGAGAAACACCTTCAAAATACCTCTCTTTGCACTAGTTCTCTGGGAATATGAGACCATCCACAGAACCCAATCAAAATGATCACAAATTCCTTTACAATGATGGCATATAAGGTTGTGGCCTTAATATATGAAACAAGTAATCACATATCTCTGGTAATAATAATTCTACAAGAGAAGGGTAGCTACACAGAAAATTGATTTTAAAAAATTAGATAGATCCTAAAAAGTGCTTGGCTCTCACTGCAACTGTTCAGTTATGTAGAAGTTTTCCTTACCCGGACATTTTAGACATCTGTTCATGGTGCTCCAGAAAGTACATCACACACATATGATGCAAATAAGTTGCATGATATGGCTCAGAAAGATCATATATACTTGCGAAATTATCCAAATTAAGGTCCTAAATAGAAAACACATATCTCAGTGCTGAGGCTAGCCATTATCATAACAAAAAGGAAAAACCGCAATAAAATAAAAGAATACCCGTGCAATAGAATATTCACACAAACATTTGAGGCCTTCTAAAAGATATTGATCAGCAAATCTTTGAAGGTATTGTGCAATATCTGTTGTCATCTCTACTGTACCAGTGTATATAAATCTGACACTAGTACCCCATCAGAATCATCAAACATTCTTGGATAAAACATATTTGAGTTCTAACATGTCATAATTTCTTTCATATTCAGCTTGAACTCTTTATAACAAGAATGAATCCTTCGTTATTTCCATAAGAAACACATAGAAGAAACCATAAGATTACCTCATCATTAGTTCAAAGAATGCCCAAGTTATATTTGGAATTTCAATATCCTTTGCCTCTTTTTCCTGTTGAGGGTTCACAAATTTATCCCCAAACAATTTCCAGTTATTGTTTGAATCCGCAGTGCACTTAACATGTTTGAAAATATCAAATTCTATGGTAAACAATGCAATCTACAATAACATCAAATTATATCACTTGAATTTTATTTGAATCAGAAAATGAGACACAAGCCATATTCAAGATAACCACTTGTATCCCATGCCAAAAAAATTGACACTCATACCCGGTAGCCACCATCAAACATAGCACGAAATGCATCTGAAGATTCTAGAAGTGCAATCCCATGGGCATAAAATCTCCGACCTACATTTATGCACCATATTGTTTTCATTTGTTAGAGTAAAAACAACATTCTATAATAACTCATTCAATATTTCTGGAAAGCTCTATCTTAACTTTTCCATAGAAACCAATTCAGCCTCCTTTGAGTAGCTATCCCCTTTCAAAGATCTAATGATATGCCATTTACAATAAAATTATTAAATGTGTTACTCCATAACGTCACCCACCTTCCACTAAAAACGTAACATCTGATAAAGTGTGACTGTTGATGTACTACTCTCCCAAATATACTTGCAAAGTTTTTTAAATATGAACAACAAACACAGATTAAAAGAAATTAATTCCAAAACTAAATTGATCATCTTGTTTATTAGAGTAGAAATACATTAATAATTGATAACTAATCCTCATAAGCAGTAGAGTGTTACTAAAATGAGTTGCTTGCTTGCTGATAAATATCGTTTGAGAAGTAGCCTATCGAGTGATGAAGCTCCCCCACCTCCCTCTAAACGATGTCACTGGGCTCAGGAAGCTATGTCTGCATGTGTTGCATAGGTTGCAAATGCTTTATTGGAGCCAGTGGCAACTGGTGTGACTAGACAAAATGATGCATACAAGATTTCTGCAGATGAAAAATACTATACTAAATGCTTTAATAATTACAAGAAGTTAGTTAAGGGAAATGAGGAGTGTGTCAAAGTAGACACATTGATCCAAAAAGAAGTAACAGAAATAGGAGGTAGTATTTGGGCTCAACTATGTTAACAATAATTTAATGAGTATCATAAGGAAAATCCTATATGAGAAAAATAGGTCTTGGGATTCACAATTGAGATATGCTTTATGGGTATATATAGTAAGCACTAAAATATCTACTAGAACATCACCTTTATGATTATTATATGGAGCCAATGTCATTATTACAATTCATCTTGGAATCCTAGTAATGAATATGCTCTAGGATAAACAAGAAGAACATAATGATATGAAATGAAGAATTAATGAAGTTATTCATGTACGATAGACACAAGAACAATTCAATGACAAATTACAAGCATACCAAGAGAAATGAAAGTATTATTTGATACAATGTCTAAATACATGACGTTTTCCCTAGGAGACTTGTCCTAAAATAAGATAGGAGGAAGGGCAAGCCAAGGAAACATGATAAGTTTGATATCTTTTGCTGCAACCATTTGTTGTATAACTAATTGAAGGACATAACTCTTACTCTCTTAAGAAATTGCAAAGAGACGGTATTGGGTCACCCATTAATGGGTGTTTTGTTAAACACTTCTTGTTTTATTAAGCATACTAAGTTACTGGTCATTATAAATATTCAAGCCTTTGAAAGTTTTTTTATTTATTAATTAGCTGAAGTTTTATAAATGGTTTGATTTTGAACAATAATTTAAATTCTATAAAAATTCTTTTTCATTGGTTAGCATAAATAATTAGTGTTAAAATATAGAATCCCATTTTCTTTCTCTTTTGTTTTATATCACTTGTTTCTCTACTCTTTATAATGTGAATATACTTAGCTAAGCTTTGCATTTTCAACCTATAATATTTGAACTAAAGCTGAGCCCAAATATGGTGAGGAAAAAACTGAAAGAGAAGGGATTGATAAAGGATCAAGGATGCAGTTGGATTGTGGTAAAGAACATGGTGCACACTGTTACCACCTAAGTTGTACTTAGTGGTTTTTTTTTATCAAGTGAGCCTGGTGAAATGGACAAGGATAACTTGTTCGGACTTCAGAGAACCTTTAGTCTTGCTTCTGGGAAGCTTTGTTGTACTATATCACATGTTCATACCCCATGGGGGAATTGTAATAAATGTTCTAGCATGATAGTGTTTGTAAAAGACTCGGTCTCTTAGACTTTATTTGTCAATCCGATCAGCCCAAGGTGTTTTTTCCCTTGGTTATTATTCGTTGTTGAATAAATGACTAATAATTTCTGAGTTTTTCACTCCATACCTCCAAAGTTGGGGTGGTCGACTTGGAATTTAGTCCTATTGAGGTTATTAGAGTCTATTTGTCAATGTATAAGCATGCTAGACATCATGGTCGAGTCATATGAACATGTCTAAGTCCCCCTAGGTTTTTTCAATTTTTCATTTTTTTAGTTTTTTCAGTGTTTTTAATTAAAAATTTAATTTTTCCAAAACTTAGGCTATTTTTTAATAGCTTAAATTGGAAAAATTGATTTTGTAATAAAAGTGGGCCAAATAATCAGTTTCAGTCATGTAGGTGCTCATTTTCAAGCTAAGAGCACCATGTAAACCCATGGACCCACTATTTCCTAGTTTTGAGTGATTTTCCATCACTGAGGTCATAAATCCCCAAAAATCAATTATTGATTATTTTAATTAATAAATTTATGAATAATGGAGCAAATCCAAAATCATAAATCAGTGGATTCTCAGCCAATTTGATTGAAATCAGTCAGATCTGAAGCAGATTGACTGGATTTGACAAATCCTTGACTGAAGGAGGTGATCAAATCAGATCCAAAGTTGATCTTCAACATCCTTTATGGGGAATTTCGCCCTCCCTCTCTCCTCAACACATTTTGGCTCATCTGGATGAGTTTTTGTGGATGCTTCAGTCAACAAGTTGAGGTGTCAGTCAGATCAGCTCTCCGATTGACAATTGCACTCAGTGAGACTCAGATCTGGCTCAGTTAGACACAGATCAGGAATTGATGGACTCTCCATCAGCATATGTGGTCTATCTCCTTGGGATTTGCACCCCCCCTGGGATGGATCTCCTGGTTTTTGTATATATCCAAGCACAACAACCTCTTCCAAGCTAGTTAGAACTGGGATTGAGGTGCTGATGCTATTGTACTATTGTATTGTTCATTTGAAATAAAGAGAAGCTTTGGAGGCAAGACGGTGTTGTGCCATTGTATGTGTGGATGATGATTTCCATTGTTTTACTGAGCTAACATGTATCTGTGTTCATGATTTGCTAATTGCTTGTAGATCCATTGTTAAGATCGATAATAAGCTTATTATAATCTTGGTAGGAAAGGTGCTTTTCAATAAGTTTATTGGAAATCTCTTTCCTTTGATACATGTTTAGAGATCTATATTCAACATGTCCTATAAGCTTATATGCATGTTATTTTGAATCTCTGTGTATGTACTAATCGGATCTCGCAAGTTTTTTGGCAAGTTTCTTGATTTCAGCTGAGCTGCAGGTTCCTACATTGGAGAGGATGCTGATCTAGTTTGTTTCTTCACTCTCTCCAAAACCTTCCAAAGGAAATATTCCCTTGACATTCCACCTGAAAGCTCCACTGTGGATCTTCAAGGAAACCAGCATTTCTCTCCTCCTCTTCCTCTCTCAAGATCAACTCTTCACCCGGTTACTTTTTCATAGCTTTGATTTTGTTTAGATCTGTCATCTTAAAATTAATTTCAACATAGATATATCCTCTTGAAGCTCATAGTCTATATCTTTCTCTTAACAAGTTTCATAAGATTTCTAGATCTAGATTTAGGGAAATCGTCCTTTTTGCATGTAATTTTTAAAGAAAATTTGTAGCTTGCATGCATTTGATTTCTATTTGATGTACATTAAAATTTCATATTATACAATAAGGTGCACATATTATTGGATTCCCAAAATGAAATCCAAGATCCCAAGGAAAGCCTGCCTTCCTTGGTTTCTGTTTTCCCATTTTAACTAGTTTTCATCTTACCTTTTTGGTTAAAAGTGAGCTGACCCAAAGGCACTTTCAGAGTGATTTTGGGAATATTTCAGTATGATATGCTTGCTGGTTTTTATCAGTTTTGACAGAAAGGAAAGGAAGCTGCTGTTCGGAGGTGGCCTCAGGAGCGTTCAAATCTCCCCAAGGGTCTCCCGTTTGACTAAAACCTTAATTTTCGCACTTTGTAAGCTCTTGATTTCATTACATATAAGGATAAGGAGGAATTATATCATTTATCAGATACTGTAACCGCTGTTAATAAAAATATTTTTTGAATAGGCTCTTTCGAGCCCATTCCCCATCCCCCGTAGGGGGATTTGCGTCGGTGTCCTTTTGTTGCTTTTTGCTCATTTCTTTTCAAACTAGTATTGATATAATCTGTAGGGTAGTATAATTTATTTCATTATAATTTTCATATTCCATATTTTATACAAAGTAATCATAATACTTACCCCACGACTTCCCGATTGACCTGAGAGGGGAAAGAGATTCATGGTAGGACTAATTAGGAAACTAGAATTGTGTATTTGTTTGCTTTTTTCTATCATTTGTTTTTCAGCTACTATAAAATTAACCCCTCCTTGATTCCCCAATTGATATCCACTTGGATCAAAAGAGGTTCTTGGAGGGTTTTCTTTTAAACAAGAACACCCATTGAAAATTTATTAAAATTCACAAGACTCCGGTGTGTATGCTCTACACTTGGCTGCGGTTCGTCTGATCAGTCAAGCTGTATCAAAAGCACTTGAGTGAATAGTATAATTAGGACTCAATCTCCCAAATTAACAAACCAACAGGTGAGAATCCAACACCTAGATCAAACCATCACGGTGGCAAAATACCCAAAGGAAGCGGGAACTTCTGAAAAGTGACCTCAGGGCGTCGATTTATGTCACACCCTAATGGGTGTGTTATGAACAATAGCCCTAGAGACTTCATTTCAACCCACATATTCCTTGCGGGTAGCCATGAAGGTTTAGTTTTGGACATACTCCAAGTACTCTCGGGTATATCTGGAGTCTCCCCCTTCGCCTAATTTTAAACAACCCACACTTCAAATTTAAATTAAAACCTACCAAGAGGACATCACAAAACATTCACTCCAAGCACATGCAAGTACATTGATCTTATTTTCTGACTCCATTTTAAGGCACTGATTATTTTCTTGCTTTATATATATATTGTGTCTCAGCATTGTGCTTTCGTGTGTTCATTTTTGTATCTTGCCATCTTTGATTGTCCATAGTTAAATCTTGAACTCCTAAGTAACTCAATCAGTTTAACATCACCTTACTAAGTAAATTTTCCTTAGTAACATAATAGGGTCTACCCCCCTTGGCTTTATTAGGATTTGAGCCTAAACGGAGGAGTCAAGAACAAGGTGACAACTGTTATAGCGGATTTCACCACTCTAGGTGAATCACACTTGGTATGGCCTTCCCCTGTCCCGCTGCAGACTCTTTACACCTTATGGACCATCTTTTATCCTTTGATGTTTCCTTGATCATCCCTAAAACTATATAAAAAATGATATACGCGGATTTTTACCCGATAACCGCGTACATACGCGGGTTTGACCCCTATAACCGCGCACATCGGGATGTGTGCATAATACAAATCCTTTTGGAGTTTTCCTTGACATGGATCCGACTCATTCGACTCCTGGCCTTCCATATGCCTTGAGATCGCTCAGATTCGACCCTTCATTATCCCTTGTGAAGCTATATAAGGAACCCCTTGGTACATTGAAGGCATATAGAGAGATTGAAAGCAACGAAACTATAGTCCATTGTTGCCAGAATTTATGCTTGAGTCTGCATCCCTTTGTCCCTTTGGAGCACTTTTGTGTTCTTTCCAAGCTTACCTTTTGCTAGTGAGCTTGCTATCGTGAGATGGAGGATTGAGGTGGTGGAGGCCCAAGTGGTGGATTCAGTTTCTTCGGTTCGCAGATGTGCTGTCAGAGGTTGCATCTATCTTGTCATCTCTAATTTATATTAATAAGAACTATCTTTTCCTGTCCAATGATGTGTATTTGATTGAATATTGTATCCATTGGAATATGTCAAATGCTTTTAAATTATTGATTATATATGCTAGAATAGATCTAACAGCATGATATATAGTATGCTTGTATTGTTTACTTGTTGTTGAGGAAGTATCATATCAATTCTAGCTGAAGATTGGAAAGCTCAACGGGGATCTACTTCAACTGTCCGGAATAAGGTACGAGGTATAATCCTTTAGTGTTAGACATTTTATTTCTATTACATATTGGGAAAGATTGATTTCTGGAGTCAAAGATGTCTATTGTGGTACCCCAAGCCATAGGAATTTCTCTCCATAACAGAATTGGTGACTCCACTGGGGAGTTCCTAGTAGTTGTCCTTTTGGGGTGATTTTCTCGGCATTCAATGTATTTGAATTTCTCTTTCTTTCTTGTTTCTGTGTCGGGTCTGGGGGCATGTATGCCTGGTAGAGTCTGATTGGAGTGAAGTTTGTCTTAGCCTATCTGTTTGCCTTGTTTTATGCACCTTTTCTTCCTGTACGCAGGTTTTTGATTTACAGCCGCGTTTACATGCGGTTTCCTCTGTGATTTCCGCGTATACAAATGGGTTTACTGTGAATAGTCGCGTATACCCTAGATTTTTCACTTTTGTGAAAGTTAATTGGTTGCTGGGTGAATGCTGTTAGTTGCTAAGTCTCCTTTGGCACTTCCTGAGTCTGTTTTGACCTCTGTTTCTGACTAGAAACGTTTTTTTTAGCCTAATTTTTTTTTAGGAAATTTCTTGTCATGGTATTTTCAATTTTTTGTTTGAGATTAGTGCATTAGAGTTCTTTTACCTTAGTGCTTTGCTTGGCTGCTGTCTATGTGTGCTTGCAGAGTCTGGGGGTGGTAGAATCATTCTTTTGCTTTTTGCATCTCTTATATTTTCAAAAAATCCAAAAACATTTGCTTATCATAATGCATTGCATTTTACACTTTGCATTGTACTTGCACCAGATCTAGATTTTCTTTGGAGTACTAGTTAGGACTTCATATAGGAAAATCTGCATTCATCATTTGAAGAAGAATTGTGCATTTCACGTAGTAGCATACCCTGTTTACATGGACACAATGCATTTGCATTGATTGTTACGGTGTGCATTTTACTTCACGTTGCGTCATAACAACACTAGTTGCATAACCATATCCTATTTTTGAGTAATAAAGCCAACTAAAATAAACGCTAATTAAAATGAATTACACTCTTTTCTTTTCTAGGGTGCACCAACAAGCTTAGGTTTTAGGATCTTGGACTAGTTCATTATAAGTCAATTCTCCAAGATCACTAAACAACAACATCTAGGTGTCTGTCCAGGGAGTGTGTGAAATCCTTGGTATAACCATCGTTCTTAGGATCCTCCTCTCAAACGGGAGTTAAGCACGAGGCAGTGTGAGCGGTTATTGATTGGGATAACCCCTAGTCATAACTGAGTAGCACCAAAGATATTTCCAGGATTGTATTCGTATCTGGGGGCTCTTTCGATAGTTTCGGGCTTTGCTACCCTTCCCATACGGTCAATCCCGCTTGCGTCTGTCCGCCTGAGCTTTGATTATATTGAGGTGACCTTAGTGACCTTACCTAGGATATTGAGGGGGTACTTGTAGAGGTTATTCTGCAGGTGTCCCGGTCAGGTTGGGGTCAGACAGCACAGTCGCTTTACGCGTTGAAGATGAGGGCCACAATAATTGGTTACGTACCTCCGCTTGTTGTGTATGGGAGTCTCAGGCCTCTCCTAGGCGAGACATACCTGCTTCATTCGGGAGCTCACTTATCCAGCCCTTGTTTGCTTGCATTTGGCTTTAGATTTTATTAGCGATTGCTCTGTGCACACTAGTTGGCCTAGGGTTTATGTAAATAGAGAGTCTTTGCTATTTTTGTTTTGAGTCATTGTGGATTCGAGTGTGGTTCTGCACCGTTCTCGTCGGTTAGCAGGACTTCCACCTTCAACTTCTCCTCCTCCTTTGGGAGAGAGACCTAGACATTCTAGGCGAACTATGTCACACACTGATTCACACACCATGGAGGATCATTCAGGGACTATTCCTGAGCCACCTCCTCTCCCTAGTGTTGACGATGGGGAATTTACTCATACATACGATCCTTCACCTGACCTAGCTAAGTTCGGTCCTATGATTTCCCAGATAGGATCTTTGCATGATAGACCTACTCACTCTAGGGATGATTCCCCATTGACACATTACCGGTATGGAATGCCGGAAGATGTTGAGACTCACTTTGAACCTGCCAGCACTAACTACGGTAGTTATGCTACGACTGGTTTTCCTATGCACGATTTGACATTTCATGTCGAATCCGACTTTGAGCCTAGAACTATGCTTGGGGGCAATCCCATTCCTTACCTTGCAAAGAGGTTTGGGAGTACTAGTCACATTGCACCTTCCATCCTAGTGGTGGAAGCTTCATCTCATCCCCCTCCTAGGTCTAGGGTTAGTGATCCAATTAGGATACCAGGTCCGAGACGGGTGACGATAGGTGGTAGTACATATCTTATTACTCATATTCCTTCATCCTCGGTTCTGAGTTCTTCAAATGTACATCCTCCAACTTATCCACGTGGTCCTTCGAGCCGATATATGGCTACGAGTCAGGTCCATACTACGGTTACTAGGCCGATTGTGTCTCAAGTTCATATACCACCCGCTGCTTTGGGAGGCTATATTCACGCTTATAGTGGTCATCTTGTTACGTCTGGGGCATATATACCTACTTTTGGTATGTATGTTCCCCCTTCCGGAGCTTATCTTCCTACCTACAGAGTGTCCCATGGGACATCGCATGCGATGACCTATGGACCTTATTACGGTCTTGTTGGCAGCCAGCAACAACCTTTTCATTTCTTGACAAAATGAAGAGAGATCAGCTCTTTATGTGATTTATCAATTTTAAAATTATGAAAGAGCACCTTCAGAATCTTTGATTCTGAAGGTACTCTCAATCAAAGGAAAGTGATTTAATGATTTTAGAGCTGAAAGAAATTTGATCATAAAACTTGGCTTTTTACTGTTCGATAAGTTTCGTAAATTTTCATTAAGTTATTGAAATCATCAAAATGAATTTATGTGACTTAAGGGATATGTGCCAAGAGAAATCTCATAAAACACATTATATGTTAAATAGGGTATCATTAGTCCTAATACTAAAAGAATTTTGAAAGTTAACATCATATGTAATACCCTATTATGAACTTTGTAAATATCATAGTTAATGGATAAATGATGTTTGTATAGGAAACTTTTACTTACGATAAATATCCTATATGATGATATATATGTGTCGATAGGATGTTTAACGGGTTTAAACTTAGTTTTGTACATATATAGTATAGACATTAATCTAGCTATTTTATCAATGCATCATAACATTAGAGTGCGATTTATTACTCTTCATACCACTACATAACATGATAAAATAGGGATGATTGTTTGGATTAGCTGGCCATACAATAACCAATTGTCAAATTGATAAGCAATCAATCATTTGGATCGATGAGCTGGTATAAAAACGTGGCTTTCACCCCTTGACAGAGTCGACAGTTGTATGCATATGGTAATATCGTGTTGACAGTGTTAAATGCTAACAGTCATTTCAAATTACACCGTTGTACCTATTAATTATGAACCACTGTCAATAATCAATGGTTGCAATGATGATTCTATCAGTCTTCGTATCGCTGGTTCGCCAAGTTAAGTGGTTATCACTAACAGGCATGGTCAAACGTAGATAAACTGGCATAAATCATGGTGTAGTGTAATATTTATCACTGCTTGAAATCCCGCTAAGATGGCAGGTTCAGAGATTAGATCTCCGATTAGATTTGAAGCATCTGAAGATTATCCATCATGTCGTGTGTATGGATACCTATTCCCTCTGTTTTCACTTCCCCATTCATTTCACGACGAAGCCCAGAAAGTGCTGGAGAAACCATGTCTCCTCTGAATCGTTTTGAGATTTCAGGGTTTGAACTTATTGAAGCTAACCAGGAAGCTGCCAAGAGATTCGAGAAAATGGGATGGGTAAATTTCTTTAGGTGTTTTGATGGTCACCATGTGGAAATTACTAAGATGTTCGCAATGAGTTTTGAATATGACAGGGTGTGAATTGGGGGTTTCGAATTCGTTATCAACGAAGAAAAAATTGCTGAAGCCATGAAACTTCCACAGGTTGGGGAACGTTGGTTTAAAGGCACGATCTCAACAAGAATAAGTGTCTGGCTTTGTTAATGCCATTACCAGATAAAATGAAGCTGAGGATAGGTGTACCTGTGAAATTTCTAAAGCCCGAATGGAGAGTTTACTATGAAATCTTAGTAAGGTACGTGACATGCTGTGGTCGCTATTCCCATTTGCACTTGTATCATTTACGGTTGCTGTTAGCAGTAAAGGGTTGTAAACTTAATTTGCCCTTCTATCTTTGGCAAAGTATTAAGAAAATGTCACAATCTGTTAGGAATTTCAATAACCCTGACAGTAGTCTGTGTCATCATGGATTGATAAAATTTTTACTGCAATTCCAATTATCTGCTAAAGGTGTAACATGGGATAAGTTTCTAGTTGATTGTCATTTGGGACCGACACAGTATTGGCCCAATCCATCTCCATGAATTCGTAGAAGACGAAAGGCCATAAATCCTGAGGTTAATAGCTCAGAGGTTAAGGAACCAGAGGTCGTAAACATGCCCATAGATAATGAAATTAATGAAAATGCTGATAGGGTTTCAGTTCCTTGCGATTCTAGGGAAATATTGGATAAACCCAAACCTGGTAAGAATAATGGCAACCCTGCAAAACTAAAAGAAGGATTAGCCCAAGGTGAAATTGATAAACCTGATGAATGTGATAAAGATTCTATGCATAAGTTGAACCATTTGGCTCAGGTTTGTTGTGACAAGGAAGGGTTGAATTTTGAAAACTTATCGTTTTCACGTAGAGTCACTAGGAGCATGCATAATCTTCATTCGATTCCAGGATATAGGTCTGATCAACAGACTTCCAAATCTACATCTACTGAACCTACAGTTGTAAATATTGAGGATGATATTCTAATGTCTGTCCCTAACACAATGGATGTAGGGAATTCTGCTACTGCGCAGGGAAGTGATGTGCAATCAGGTGAGGTCGAAGGCAATCAACCAGAAATAAATGTTAACTCTGTAGATCTTGAACCGTTACACAATCAGCATTGTGACAGTCCTCATTCTCCTCATGCAACTAAAGAAGATGAAACTCTGCAACAGGTATTAGGTAATGTTTACCAAGATAAAATCATAGAGTTTAAAGGGAATCTTAAACAGTGTCTATCCAGCACAGCCTTATTGGAGGAAGAAAACAAAACTTTCAGGAAAGAATTGCTAGAATGGATTGATAGGTGGAAAAAGGAGAACATGACGAAGAATCAACACAAGAAATCCAAGAAATCGATATTAAATACAAATCAGTTGCTACTGGAACGAATTGAAAAACAAAATGTTAAAATTATCAGGCTGAAGGCTAAACTAGCCGAAGCAAGAAGAGTAGTCGCTCTTCATAATGAGGCTTAATAGTTTTCTCTTCTGTCACAGCATAACAGGTAATGGTTATTTCGATTTTGCATGCCTGTAAAATCGGAGATTTAACAGGCATGCATTTCTAATTTTTAAAGTATTTCTGTTAGCTGTGTTAAATTGATTTTAATATGATGCGTTGATTGAATTTAATGCAGGAAGTTTCATCATCGCCCTTTTCCAGAAATACAGGACATGGTTATACGATGGCATAGAGATGTGGCTGATTTGTTACAAGATGGAGTTTTATCAATGGTCAAGAACTTTCTGAGATACCTCGACTCAGGCTAGTCGATTTCTATTTTTAGTAATAGGTGTAATTAGATGCCCTTTTGATTAAACAGTCCCTATAATGTAGCAGGCAAATTTTATAGCAAAAAACCGACTCTTAGTAGTATATAAGTGAAGAGTTTTGATGAACTCGGGAGGATGGAA
>LPNX010781423.1:0-17387 GCA_001517045.1 Pseudotsuga menziesii | reverse complement strand
CAGTTGCTTCTCAACCTCCGGAAGATATAATTATTGAAAATTATACATCAGCCTTACCTAGGAATTCCAGAATGTTTGTGAAAAGAGCTGGAAAAACAAGGCTGATAGAAACATTTGAGGAAGCAATTAAAGTAGAAAAGGATTTCATGTCTTATGAACCAGATAAAAGTGGAAAATTTGATTCGTTTCCTTGAAGAAAAACAGAAAAATCTAGTTCAGATAAAGACAAAGCATTCGATGTAGAACAGTTATAGAACGCTATTCGAACATGAACCAATGAATTTATAGGGTTAAAAAAGACTAACTCTGAAGCTTCTCCTTCTAGGGGTTACTTCAGAAATCAAATTAGACAAAACCCAAACACAAATAATAAAAATACACCTCCCGATGTAGCTGCTAATGAAGAAATCTTTAACACAATTCGAGCTGTTCTATCTCTGTCTGAAAATTCTAATCAAGAGATGAATGAAAACGAAGAAGAAGAGGAATCAGAAAATGATGAAGAATCAGAAGATCCTCAACAAGTTAACGGTCATTTCTGGGATAGTGTTGTGAAAGAACATGAAAATAGAAACCCACCTTCAGGACAACATGCGTATAATACTCATAGTAAAGCGACTACAAACACTCCAGGTGCTTCGAGCTCAAATACTGATAATTCACAACCAAACAAACAAACTCAATCTGGCAAGCAAACTCTGCCCACTAAGGGTACTCAAACGGTTCAACATACTCCAAAATTGGATCTGCAATATGACATAATCGAAGATTTAAAGAAGACACGTGCAAACATTAGTATGTACGATCTTCTTCAAATCTACCCAATGCCTAATAGTCATATTATAAATCCTACAGTGAGTTCAATTGTTCTTGCTGCAAAAAAAAACATTGCTGCAAACAGTTCTAATAATGATCCGACAATAACTGAAAAAGGAAAAGCAGTAGCTGACAAAGCTTCATTGATAGGTAAAAATTCTAAATCAACAACACCTCCATTTTTACTTACCTTTGAAATTTTCAGTAGGAATGTTCACAACTGCATGGTAGATTCAGGAGCATCATCGAATGGTATGCCTTTATCTGTATGTAAGAAATTGAATGGAAAATTTGTTCCATCTAATTCACAAATAACTCAATTAGATAGAACAAACGTAAAGGTTGTTGGAGAAATGAAGGATGTCTTAGTTAGAATCACTTGTCATCCTTCAGTTTATCAAATCATAGATATTGTTGTTGCTGATATTCCATATGCATATGGATTGTTCTTAAGTAGAGATTGGTCTCAACAGCTTAATGGTTTCTTTGCCACTGATTGGTCAACGTTGTGGTTACCTTTGAATGGAAAATCAAAACAGATAAAAATACATAGAGAACGGTATATGAAACATACTGTTACAGAACTGCATGATCCTAGTGAACCTGTGTTATTTTCTAATTCTATTATGGGAAACTACATGTATGAATTAGGATTTGGAAATTACAAAGCTGAAAATTCCACTCTGTTTGAAAATAATCAGCAATCTGAAATTTGTAATATAACATCTGTTTCTCCTAATCATTCACTCAAGAAAACCATCAGTGATGTAAGTAATGTAAATATTGTAAATATCATAGAAAGCAAGGTAATTGCACATAGTTCTATTTGGACTTCATAGTTTGATGGCGCAAAATCTAAAGAAGGAGCAGGAGCTGGCTGTTTATTGATAGATCCTCAAGGTAATAAAACCTGTATGGCTTGTAGAATGGAATTTAGTTGTACAAATAAGACAGTTGAATATGAAGCATTAATACAAGGTTTGAAAAAGGCAATGGATTTGGGCATCAAAGAGATAATTGTTTATGGCGATTCCGAGATCATAGTTAGACAGGTTCGTAATTCCATTCACTGTTTATCTGAGCATTTACAGAGCTATCAGAAAGAGGTATGGAATCTGATTACACATTTTGATGCATTTAACATAAATTCTGTTCCTAGAAATCAAAATCAAGAAGCATATTTATTGGCAAATGTAGAATCTAAGTTAATTCCTTCAGAAAATCTTACACCAGATTTCTTTTCTGTTGAATTGATTTTTAGGCCTTCCATACCAGATAATATTTTTAACTGGCATGTGTTTGACAATCATACGCAGGTATTGCATTTTCTAACAAACGAGGATATTTTTAAAGATTCAGCAATAGATGAAGTCACTAATGATGATAATCTGCAGGATTTTTCGGTAATAAATGATTTATGTTCAGTTGAAAAAGCTTTTGAACAGGTAAAACCAGTTCCCAATTCAGTATTAAGATTAGAGAAGTTTTTTGATCTGCAGGATAAGTTTAAGTCTGTTCCTAATTGTAAAACAAATAGCTCTGAGATGAAACATGAAACCATCAATTTGGGAACAGAATCAAATCCTCAAACTATCAATCTAGGAATAGATTGTAATCCTGTAGAAAAAACAGCTTTCATAAAACTATTTAAGGAATTTAAAGATATATTTGCATGGACATATGATGACCTAAAAACATTCAATACTCAAGTCATGCAACATATAATTCCAATTAAACAAGAATCAAAGCCTTTTCAGCAGAAGTTAAGAAAATATCACCTATCATTAGAACCAACAATTAAAAAAGAACTGAATAAATTGTTAGCTGCCAAGATCATTTTTCCTATCAGACATAATCAATGGGTAGCAAACTTAGTTCCAGTTAGGAAGAAAAATGGGGATATTAGGTTATGTGTGGATTTTAGAAATTTAAATAAAGCTTCTGAAAAAGATAATTACCCTGTTCCTCCCATGGAACAAATTCTTCAGAAAGTGTCTGGGTCTGAGATACTGTCTCTCCTTGATGGTTTCTCAGGATACAACCAAATACTAGTCTCCCCAGATCATCAACTGAAAACAACTTTTAGAACTCCATGGGGAACGTACGCATACTGTAAGATGCCCTTTGGGTTAATCAACGCGGGAGCAACATTTCAACGAGCAATGGATATTGCTTTTAGAGGCTTAACCAGTCATTCAGTTGTTGTCTATTTGGATGACGTTACTGTCTACTCTAAACATCAGCCTGATCATCTTAACCATTTGAGAAAAGTGTTTGAACGATGTAGAAAATTCGAAATATCTTTAAATCCTAAGAAAACAATATTTGCTGTTTTAGAAGGTATCCTATTAGGATGTGTAGTCTCAAAACACGGGATCATGATTGATCCTGAAAGAACACAAGCTATTTCAAAGATTACTTTTCCTTCCAGCAAGAAAGGAATGCAGTCATTCTTAGGGAAAATTAACTTTGTTAGGAGATTCATTCCTAGTTTTTCAGAGATCATTCGTCCTTTACAGAAAATGATTAAAAAAGATGCTGTATTTAATTGGGGACAAACTGAAAAAGAATCCTTTCAGAAAATTTTAGAAGCTATTTCAGAAGCTCCTAGTCTTCTAAGTCCAGATTTTAACAAGGATTTTATATTATACACCTTTGCTTCTAATATTGCATATGCAGTAGTTTTAATTCAATTGAATCAACAAAATAATGAAGTTCCAATTTCATTCATGAGTTCAAATTTCAAAGGTGCTGAACTCAACTATCATGAAGTGGATAAACAAGCTTTTTCCATCTTTAAAGCTGTAAAACATTTTCGTCCTTACTTGTTGAAATCCAAAACGAAAGTAATTGGTCCTTATTCTTCAGTTAGAAATTTGTTGGTACAAAAGGATTTAGGAGAAAAAAGGGCACCTTGGATGACAGCTCTTCAAGAATATGACTTAGAAATCAAACCATCAACGATAATTAAAGGACAAGGGTTATGTAAATTAGCTGCTGAAGCTGCTCATTTGCCTGATGATAAAACTGAAATTGTGATTGATGAAGATTTACTTACCAGAGAAATTTATTTTTATCCACCACCTCAAGATTCATGGTAGACAGACATACAAGTACTTCTAGAAACAGGGATTGCCCCTGATTACTTAGACCCGAAAAAGAAAAGAGCCCTCAGATTGAAGTCTGCTCCATACTTATTAATCGATAATATCCTCTTTCGGAAAAATTCAGACGGAGTATACCTTCGGTGTTTAGATAATGATGAAATAGAAACAATTCTGAAAGAATTGCATTCCGGACCAGCAGGAGGTCATTTCGGTGGAGAGACGACAGCTCATAAAATTCTTAGGGCTGGTTATTATTGGCCTACCTTGTTTCGAGATTCTTATACTTTCGTCAGAAAGTGTCAAGAGTGTCAACTTGCCGCGGGAAGGGTTAAAAAATATGCTTTCCCTTTACAACCTGTTTCAGCTGAAAGACCCTTTCAGCAGTGGGGTATCGATATAGTAGGTCCAATAAACCCTCCCCCATCAATGCAACACAAGTATATAATAACTGCAACTGATTATTTCACTCGTTGGGATGAGGCTGCACTGTTAAAAGTTGTAAATACTAATCAAGTTATATTATTTTTAGAATTCTTTATCATAACAAGATTTAGTGTTCCTGATTCCCTCGTTTTCGATAATGCATCATATTTTTCATCAGTTGAATTGACTCAGTTTGCATTAGAAAAAGGAATAAGAATCAGATATTCAGCTAATTACCATCCTCATGGGAATGGTCTAGCTGAATCAACAAACAAAAACTTATTAAAAATTCTTAAAAGAACTGTTTCAGTTCATCATCGAAATTGGCATACAGAATTGGTCAATGCTCTTTGGGCAGATAAAGTAACTCCAAAAGCTGCGATAGGTAACTCACCATTTTTCTTAGTGTATGGAACTGAAGCTATTCTTCCGCCAAATTTGTTTTTACCTTCATTACAGTTAGCTCAGTCTGTCCAAGAAGAAGAATGCCCAGCAATGGAAAAAAGAATTAATGCATTGTTAAAATTAGAAGAAGACAGGGAGAAGTCAAAACAACACTTTAACAAACACCAACAGATTGTAAAGTCATGGTTTGACCAATCTTTCAGTTCTAATCAAGAATTTTAGGTAGGAGACTTAGTCCTAAAATGGGATAAAGCTCATGAAGATAAGGGTGATCATACTAAGTTTCAGAAACTGTGGTTAGGCCCCTTTGTTATTTCTGAAAAAATAGGTCCAAGTACCTTTCGATTGCAAACACTTGAAGGACAGTCCGAGACATTCCCTGTGAATGGACTGATTCTTAAAAAATATTTCTGTTGATAGTTTGCTGTCTAAAAATGTATATACTTACTCACTGTTTGTAAATAATTTGTATTCCTGTATATAAACTAGCAAACTGTATATGAATCAAATTTCTGTCAAAGTCAAATATTTTAGATTGTTAAAATTTATGTATATAACCAGTCTTTAAGACAGAAATATGTAATTAACAATTGTAATTAATGTAAATGAATAAGATCAGTTTACTCATCAGTCTTTAAAATTTTGATTTTAGATTGAAATCTTTTAAAATTTGTTCAGATTGATCAAAATTTCTTGAATTTGTAAAAGACCTTCATTATTTCTATTTTTAAGTGTTTCTCGGATTTTTCTTCATCTGGTTATTTTCTCAAATAAGGATAGTTTATTATATATCTTTTTCGAAGCTCGTACTTTTGAAAAATCTTTATAGATCTCTATCATTAGTCTTAGAAAACTTTTATCATTTGAGAACTGTCTAGCATCTGTTCCAGTCAATAAGAAGCTAAAGTGAGAGACGGAAGGTCTCAGTAATGAGCCGGTCCGATCAGAATCACAAATATCACTGGTACGACATTATTAGGAAACTAGTAATGGCTTTTGGTTTTAAAACCAAAAGATAAGGGGTCTCATCACGAGCCAGCTGATTCATTTTCTGGTGATATTAATGACTGACATTACCATTTGGTTACCAGGCTAGGTAATGATCTCTCATTTTGTAACAAAAAAGAAAAAAGAAAATAATAAAAATTGCAATAAAAACATGACTTTTGTCTGAAGAATAGGAGGTCTCAGTAATGAGCCGGCCTAATCATGATCATCAGTGTTGCCTGGTGTAACTTCATTTCTGATCACCAGGGTGATGGCTTTTTTATTTTAAAGAAATTAAAAGACAGGAGATCTCATCACGAGTCGGCCTGCTTATTTCAGACAACTCTCGTGAATGATACTATCACATTGGGACACCAAACCCAGGTAGTAGTCTTCAGACAGAATTATTGTTTTAAAAGAACAGCAAAAGCAAGAAACAAGAAAATTATTATGCTATGGAACGAGTTCTAGATAGTTTTCAGAAGAGCAGTATTCTATGCTGATGGTAAGATCATCTTTACTAAGAAGTACTTGTTTCGATGAAGATATTTGTAAGCCTATCTTTGATCAAATGTTTGTTTCAAAAGATGAAATATTTCTGAGTTGTACTTATGAATCTGAGTAAATAAAGGTTTGACATGAATAAAGGATTTTGATTATTTTTTTTAACAAATTTTTAAGATTTCTCTTTGATCATCTTGTTTTAAGCAGAGATAACTGGTTCACCCAGGTCGTCGCCATTTGTTGGCAGCCAGCAACAACCTCTTCATTTCTTGACAAAATGAAGAGAGATCAGCTCTTTATGTGATTTATCAATTTTAAAATTATGAAAGAGCACCTTCAGAATCTTTGATTCTGAAGGTACTCTCAATCAAAGGAAAGTGATTTAATGATTTTAGAGCTGAAAGAAATTTGATCATAAAACTTGGCTTTTTACTGTTCGATAAGTTTCGTAAATTTTCATTAAGTTATGGAAATCATCAAAATGAATTTATGTGACTTAAGGGATTTGTGCCAAGAGAAATATCATAAAACACATTATATGTTAAATAGGGTATCATTAGTCCTAAGACTAAGAGAATTTTGAAAGTTAACATCATATGTAATACCCTATTATGAACTTTGTAAATATCATAGTTAATGGATAAATGATGTTTGTATAGGAAACTTTTACTTGTGATAAATATCCTATATGATGATATATATGTGTCGATAGGATGTTTAAAGGGTTTAAACTTAGTTTTGTACATATATAGTATAGACATTAATCTAGTTATTTTATCAATGTATCATAACATTAGAGTGTGATTTATTACTCTTCATACCACTACATAACATGATAAAATAGGGATGATTGTTTGGATTAGCTGGCCATACAATAACCAATTGTCAAATTGATAAGCGATCAATCATTTGGATCGATGAGCTGGTATAAAAACGTGGCTTTCACCCCTTGAAAGAATCGACAGTTCTATGCATATGGTAATATCGTGTTGACAGTGTTAAATGCTAACAGTCATTTCAAATTACATCGTTGTACCTATTAATTATGAACCACTGTCAATAATCAATGGTTGCAATGATGATTCTATCAGTCTTCGTATCGCTGGTTCGCCAAGTTGAGTGGTTATCACTAACAGGAATGGTCAAACGTAGATAAACTGGCATAAATCATGGTGTAGTGTAATATTTATCACTGATTGAAATCCTGCTAAGATGGCAGGTTCAGAGATTAGATCTCCGATTAGATTTGAAGCATGTGAAGATTATCCATCATGTCGTGTGTATGGATACCTATTCCCTCTGTTTTCACTTCCCCATTCATTTCGTGACGAAGCCCAGAAAGTGCTGGAGAAACCATGTCTCCTCTGAATCGTTTTGAGATTTCAGGGTTTGAACTTATTGAAGCTAACTAGGAAGCTGCCAAGAGATTCGAGAAAATGGGATGGGTAAATTTCTTTAGGTGTTTTGATGGTCACCATGTGGAAATTACTAATATGTTCACAATGAGTTTTGAAGATGACAGGGTGTGAATTGGGGGTTTCGAATTCGTTATCAACGAAGATAAAATTGTTGAAGCCACGAAACTTCCACAGGTTGGGGAACGTTGGTTTAAAGGCACGATGGTCAACAAGAAGAAGTGTGTGGCTTTGTTAATGCCATTACCAGATAAAACGAAGCTGAGGATAGGTGTACCTGTGAAATTTCTAAAGCCCGAATGGAGAGTTTACTATGAAATCTTAGTAAGGTACGTGACATGCTGTGGACGCTATTCCCATTTGCACATGTATCAGTTACGGTTGCTGTTAGCAGTAAAGGGTTGTAAACTTAATTTTCCCTTCTATCTTTGGAAAAGTCTTAAGAAAATGTCACAATCTGTTAGGAATTTCAATAACCCTGACAGTAGTCTGTGTCATCATGGATTGATAAAAATTTTACGGCAATTCCAATTATCTGCTAAAGGTGTGTCATGGGATAAGTTTCTAGTTGATTGTCAATTGGGACCGACACAGTATTGGCCCAATCCATCTCCACGAATTCGTAGAAGACGAAAGGCCATAAATCCTGAGGTTAATAGCTCAGAGGTTAAGGAACCAGAGGTCGTAAACATGCCCATAGACAATGAAGTTAATGAAAATGCTGATAGGGTTTTAGTTCCTTGCGATTCTAGGGAAATATTGGATAAACCCGAACCTGGTAAGAATAATGGCAACCATGCAAAACTAAAAGAAGGATTTGCCGAAGGTGAACTTGATAAACCTGATGAATGTGATAAAGATTCTATGCATAAGTTGAACCATTTGGCTCAGGTTTGTTGTGACAAGGAAGGGTTGAATTTTGAAAAATTATTGTTTTCACGTAGAGTCACTAGGAGCATGCATAATCTTCATTCGATTCCAGGATATAGGTCTGATCAACAAACTTCCAAATCTACAGCTACTGAACCTACAGTTGTAAATATTGAGGATGATATTCCGATGTCTGTCCCTAACACAATGGATGTAGGGAATTCTGCTACTGCGCAGGGAAGTGATGTGCAATCAGGTGAGGTCGAAGGCAATCAACCAGAAATAAATGTTAACTCTGTAGATCTTGAACCGTTACACAATCAGCATTGTGACAGTCCTCGTTCTCCTCATGTAACTAAAGAAGATGAAACTCTGCAACAGGTATTAGGTAATGTTTACCAAGATGAAATCACAGAGTTTAAAGGGAAGCTTAAACAATGTCTATCCAGCACAGCCTTATTGGAGGAAGAAAACAAAACTTTCAGGAAAGAATTGCTAGAATGGATTGATAGGTGGAAAAAGGTGAACATGAAGAAGAATCAACACAAGAAATCCAAGAAATCGATATTAAATACAAATCAGTTGCTACTGGAACGAATTGAAAAACAAAATGTTAAAATTATCAGGCTGAAGGCTAAACTAGCCGAAGCTAGAAGAGTAGTCGCTCTTCATAATGAGGCTTAATAGTTTTCTCTTATGTCACAGCATAACAGGTAATGGTTATTTCGATTTTGCATGCCTGTAAAATCGGAGATTTAAGAGGCATGCATTTATAATTTTTAAAGTATTTCTGTTAGCTGTGTTAAATTGATTTTAATATGATGCGTTGATTGAATTTAATGTAGGAAGTTTCATCATCGCCCTTTTCCAGAAATACAGGACGTGGTTATACGATGGCATAGAGATGTGGCTGATTTGTTACAAGATGGAGTTTTATCAATGGTCAAGAACTTTCTGAGATACCTCGACTCAGGCTAGTCGATTTCTATTTTTAGTAATAGGTGTAATTAGATGCCCTTTTGATTAAAGAGTCCCTATAATGTAGCAGGCAACTTTTATAGCAAAAAACCGACTCTTAGTAGTATAAAAGTGAAGAGTTTTGATGAACTCAGGAGGATGGAGTGTGTGAAGAAAACTCATTTGAAATATATTTTGTTACTAGTACTACATCATACTTGAAGCTGAAGCTTTCATGTGAATGATACTGGACATCTGCAAATGATACTGTGACTGGTATTTCATTTTTGGATTTATATATATATACATATATTTCAGTTTGTTGTCTTCTGTTTATATATGAACTATGTGTGCTGTGACACATTGATGTTTAAATATTTTTCTCACTTTATCATCTCAAGTTAGTTGTTGAATAAAATATTTCATTATGGTTTTGTTTATTAGTGTGTTCACTATAAACATCAGTTTTAATGATATACTTCTCTGTTTATTTAAAATTTCATTTGTATGTTAACAGTGAATTTTAAATAAGCATTATTTCAAATTCAAATGACTGTCTTGATAAGTTAATTATTAATCAGTTTTGGAAGTTGAAGTTGACTGTGTGTTTTTCATTTCTATTATTACATAGCAGAGTAACTTTTGTTATGATTTAAATATGTTTGTTTAGATCATACTTCAATTTTCTGTTATTGATTAATAATTAATATAGTCTTAAAATTGCTCTCAGCTGAGATAGGGTTAAATAGGATAGTTAGATTAATTAGTTTTAAATTTTATTTTATTTTTTAATTAGCATTGTTAAATCATTCTGTATACTATAAGTAAGTTTTCATATTTAGAAAACTTCCCAAAAATCGAAGTCTTTCCTTAAGAAAGCAATCTTAGGATATTTTTAGGTAGTTATGTAGGATAGATAGTAGAATAGGTTAGATTTTGCTGGTTTTAAGTTCTCCTTAAGAGACAAACTAGCTGGTAGCAGGACCATAACCTGTGAGGTTTTGTTAAACCAAACATACCGGACGCCGCTCTAAGCTGATTGTGTGGACAAAACCTCCTTATTGGCTCTGATTCATAAAATCAGGCCAACAGGTCTGCAGTATGGATAGGTTTCTTCACCTTACGGAGGCAGGTATCAAAAACCTGCTTACTCTCCTAATTATGGCTTCGTAGCTCCTACTATTCAAGGTCCACCTTACTATGGTACTTCCACGTCACCTTATACAGGTCAGACAGGAGGAGGACACTATGGCCAAGGCCATGGTGGTGCTCAAACCTATGTGAATCAGGGAGCGGTCCATTGACCTCATCATCCTAGGCTCCCTTTCCTTGCGACGCTCAACCTTCCTGACTTATCGAGACTTACGAACGATCCCGTGGCTCATGACCCAGCTTGGCCGGCTGTCCCTACCAAGCTTCCTTCGGACATACCTAAGTTCGAAGGCAAACCGGGAGAGGATCCGAGCGAACATGTTACCACGTTTCACCTTTGGTGCTCTTCAAATTCATTACATCAAGACTCAATCCGCTTGCGACTATTTCAACACACCCTCATGGGGCCTGCTACGAAATGGTATATAGAGTTACCAAAGGGAGCTTTTACCTTGTTCGATGATCTTGAGATGACTTTTCTTAATCACTTCCAGCTACTAGTACGCTATGACATTGGTACTAAACTCTTGTCGACATTTCAGCAAGATAAAGCCACCCATATTTCTGATCATATTCAGGAGTGGCATAAACGGAAGAGATTAATTAAATCTTTTATACCGTCGGAGTTCCTTCTCAAGTGGTTCCTCAAGTCTTTATTGCCATATATCGCAAAGGATGTTTCTACATCTAGAGTGCATAATGAGGAACAAGAAATCTTTAGGGCGCAGGAACTTGACTTGATTTATGCTCATTCTGGTTTGTTGTATGAGATTATTCCCAATGCTCCTCATTCTAGTTTTGATCCCAATGTCAAACCTGGACCACATGCTGATGGCATTGTGGGTTGTGCAAGTGTGAAACCTACAGATTCAGTTGCAAAACAAGTTAATCAATTGTCACTCAACCAGTCTGCTTCGGGATAAGCTATGACTTTGTCTCAACCCACCCAAACGGTGAATGTACTTTTTGTGCAATTGTCGGACCAGAAGGGTAACCAGCAACCCGGACGGAATAGGAAAAAGGGTAAGAATAATAATCGAAAGGGTGGGAATAGGAATGAGAATGCTTCCAATAATGACAAGAACGGTCAGAATGCTGGTGGGGACAAGCAAGCAAAACGTAAGGTTAAGTTCCCTTGCAAGCTATGTAAGGATGATCACCTCACTTACTTGTGCCCTCGAATTGATGAAGCTTCCAGACTGTTAGCACAAGGCCCAGCTGTGCTAACGAACCCTTTACCGCATAACCAGAATATGAACTCAATGTCCTAGGAGAAATCTAGTGAGAATGATCCACCAGAGGCTAGTGCTCGTGGGTACATTAACATGGTCCATTTTTCCAAGGTTGTGACTCGTGCAAAAGATTATGGACCGTCACTGTGGATCTTCAAGGAAACCAGCATTTCTCTCCTCCTCTTCCTCTCTCAAGATCAACTCTTCACCCGGTTACTTTTTCATAGCTTTGATTTTGTTTAGATCTGTCATATTAAAATTAATTTCAACATATATATATCCTCTTGAAGCTCATAGTCTATATCTTTGTCTTAACAAGTTTCATAAGCTTTCTAGATCTAGCTTTAGGGAAATCGTCCTTTTTGCATGTAATTTTTAAAGAAAATTTGTAGCTTGCATGCATTTGATTTCTATTTCATGTACATTAAAATTTCATATTCTACAATAAGGTGCACATATTATTGGATTCCCAAAAGGAAATCCAAGATCCCAAGGAAAGCCTGCCTTCCTTGGTTTCTGTTTTCCCATTTTAACTAGTTTTCAGCTTACCTTTTTGGTTAAAAGTGAGCTGACCCAAAGGCACTTTCAGAGTGATTTTGGGAATATTTCAGTATGATATGCTTGCTGGTTTTTATCAGTTTTTACAGAAAGGAAAGGAAGCTGCTGTTCGGAGGTGGCCTCAGGAGCGTTCAAATCTCCCCAAGGGTCTCCCGTTTGACTAAAACCTTAATTTTCGCACTTTGTAAGCTCTTGATTTCATTACATATAAGGATAAAGAGGAATTATATCATTTATCAGATACTGTAACCGCTGTTAATAAAAATATTTTTTGAATAGGATCTTTCGAGCCCATTCCCCGTCCCCCCTAGGGGGATTTGCGTCGGTGTCCTTTTGTTGCTTTTTGCTCATTTCTTTTCAAACTAGTATTGATATAATATGTAGGTTAGTATAATTTATTTCATTATAATTTTCATATTCCATATTTTATATTTCAAAGTAATCATAATACTTACCCCACGACTTCCCGATTGACCCGAGAGGGGAAAGAGATTCATGGTAGGACTAATTAGGAAACTAGAATTGTGTATTTGTTTGCTTTTTTCTATCATTTGTTTTTCAGCTACTATAAAATTAACCCCTCCTTGATTCCCCAATTTATATCCACTTGGATCGAAAGAGGTTCCTGGAGGGTTTTCTTTTAAACAAGAACACCCATTGAAAATTTATTAAAATTCACAAGACTCCGATGTGTATGCTCTACACTTGGCTGCGGTTCGTCCGATCAGTCAATCTGTATCAAAAGCACTTGAGTGAATAGTATAATTAGGACTCACTCTCCCAAATTAACAAACCAACAGGTGAGAATCCAACACCTAGATCAAACCATCACGGTGGAAAAATACCCAAAGGAAGCGGGAACTTCTGAAAAGTGACCTCAGGGCATCGATTTCTGTCACACCCTAATGGGTGCGTTATGAACAATAGCCCTAGAGACTTCATTTCAACCCACATATTCCTTGCGGGTAGCCATGAAGGTTTAGTTTTGGACATACTCCAAGTACTCTCGGGTATATCTGGAGTCTCCCCCTTCGCCTAATTTTAAACAACCCACACTTCAAATTTAAATTAAAACGTACCAAGAGGAAATCACAAAACATTCACTCCAAGCACATGCAAGTACATTGATCTTATTTTCTGACTCCATTTTAAGGCACTGGTTATTTTCTTGCTTTATATATATATTGTGTCTCAGCATTGTGCTTTCGTGTGTTCATTTTTGTATCTTGCCATCTTTGATTGTCCATAGTTAAATCTTGAACTCCTAAGTAACTCAATCAGTTTAACATCACCTTACTAAGTAAATTTTCCTTAGTAACATAATAGGGTCTACCCCCCTTGGCTTTATTAGGATTTGAGCCTAAACGGAGGAGTCAAGAACAAGGTGACAACTGTTATAGCGGATTTCACCACTCTAGGTGAATCACACTTGGTATGGCCTTCCCCTGTCCCACTGCAGACTCTTTACACCTTATGGACCATCTTTTATCCTTTGATGTTTCCTTGATCATCCCTAAAACTATATAAAAAATGATATACGGGGCTTTTTACCCGATAACCGCGTACATACGCGGGTTTGACCCCTATAACCGCGTACATCGGGATGTGTGCATAATACAAATCCTTTTGGAGTTTTCCTTGACATGGATCCGACTCATTCGACTCCTGGCCTTCCATATGCCTTGAGATCGCTCGGATTCGACCCTTCATTATCCCTTGTGAAGCTATATAAGGAACCCCTTGGTACATTGAAGGCATATGGAGAGATTGAAAGCAACGAAACTATAGTCCATTGTTGCCAGAATTTATGCTTGAGTCTGCATCCCTTTGTCTCTTTGGAGCACTTTTGTTTTCTTTCCAAGCTTACCTTTTGTTAGTGAGCTTGCTATCGTGAGATGGAGGATTGAGGTGGTGGAGGCCCAAGTGGTGGATTCAGTTTCTTCGGTTCACAGATGTGCCGTCAGAGGTTGCATCTATCTTGTCATCTCTAATTTATATTAATAAGAACTATCTTTTCCTGTCCAATGATGTGTATTTGATTGAATATTGTATCCATTGGAATATGTCAAATGCTTTTAAATTATTGATTATATATGCTAGAATAGATCTAACAGCATGATATATAGTATGCTTGTATTGGTTACTTGTTGTTGAGGAAGTATCATATCAATTCTAGCTGAAGATTGGAAAGCTCAACGGGGATCTACTTCAACTGTCCGGAATAAGGTACGAGGTATAATCCTTTAGTGTTAGACATTTTATTTCTATTACATATTGGGAAATATTGATTTCTGGAGTCAAAGCTGTCTATTGTGGTACCCCAAGCCATAGGAATTTCTCTCCATAACAGAATTGGTGACTCCACTGGGGAGTTCCTAGTAGTTGTCCTTTTGGGGTGATTTTCTCGGCATTCAATGAATTTGAATTGCTCTTTCTCTCTTGTTTCTGTGTGTGGTCTGGGGGCATGTATGCCTGGTAGAGTCTGATTGGAGTGAAGTTTGTCTCAGCCTGTCTGTTTGCCTTGTTTTATGCACCTTTTCTTCCTGTACGCAGGTTTTTGATTTACAGACGCGTATACATGCGGTTTCCTCTATGATTTCCGCGTATACACATGGGTTTACTGTGAACAGTCGCGTATACCCTAGATTTTTCACTTTTGTGGAAGTTAATTGGTTTCTGGGTGAATGCTGTTAGTTTCTAAGTCTCCTTTGGCACTGCCTGAGTCTGTTTTGACCTCTGTTTCTGACTAGAAACGTTTTTTTAGCCTAATTTTTTTTTTAGGAAATTTCTTGTCATGGTATTTTCAATTTTTTGTTTGAGATTAGTGCATTAGAGTTCTTTTACCTTAGTGCTTTTCTTGGCTGCTGTCTATGTGTGCTTGTAGATTCTGGGGGTGGTAGAATCATTCTTTTGCTTTTTGCATCTCTTATATTTTCAAAAAATCCAAAAACATTTGCTTATCATAATGCATTGCATTTTACACTTTGCATTGTACTTGCACTAGATCTAGATTTGCTTTGGAGTACTAGTTAGGACTTCATATAGGAAAATTTGCATTCATCATTTGAAGAAGAATTGTGCATTTCACGTAGTAGCATACCCTGTTTACATGGACACAATGCATTTGCATTGATTGTTACGGTGTGCATTTTACTTCACGTTGCGTCATAACAACACAAGTTGCATAACCATATCCTATTTTTGAGTAATAAAGCCAACTAAAATAAATGCTAATTAAAATGAATTACACTCTTTTCTTTTCTAGGGTGCACCAACATGCTTAGGTTTTAGGATCTTGGACTAGTTCATTATAAGTCAATTCTCCAAGATCACTAAACAACAACATCTAGGTGTCTGTCCAGGGAGTGTGTGAAATCCTTGGTATAACCATCGTTCTTAGGATCCTCCTCTCAAACGGGAGTTAAGCATGAGGCAGTGTGAGCGGTTATTGATTGGGATGACCCCTAGTCATAACTGAGTAGCACCAGAGATATTTGCAGGATTGTATTCGTATCTGGGGGCTCTTTCGATAGTTTCGGGATTTGCTACCCTTCCCACACAGTCAATCCCGCTTGCGACTGTCCACCTGAGCTTTGATTATATTGAGGTGACCTTAGTGACCTTACCTAGGATATCGAGGGGGTAGTTGTAGAGGTTATTCTGCAGGTGTCCCGGCCAGGTTGGGGTCATACAGCACAGTCGCTTTACGCGTTGAAGCTGAGGGCCACAATAATTGGTTACGTACCTCCACTTGTTGTGTATGGGAGTCTCAGGCCTCTCCTAGGCGAGACATACCTGCTTCATTCGGGAGCTCACTTATCCAGCCCTTTTTTCCTTGCATTTGGCTTTAGATTTTATTAGCGATTGCTCTGTGCACACTAACTGGCCTAGGGTTTATGTAAATAGAGAGTCTTTGCTATTTTTGTTTTGAGTCATTGTGGATTCGAGTGCGGTTCTGCACCGTTCTCGTCGGTTAGCAGGACTTCCACCTTCCACTTCTCCTCCTCCTTTGGGAGAGAGACCTAGACAGTCTAGGCAAACTATGTCACACACTGATTCACACACCATGGAGGATCATTCAGAGACTATTCTTGAGCCACCTCCTCTCCCTAGTGTTGACGATGGGGAATTTACTCCTACATACGATCCTTGACCTGACCTAGCTAAGTTCAGTCCTATGATTTCCCAGATAGGATCTTTGCATGATAGACCTACTCACTCTAGGGCTGATTCCCCATTGACACATTACCGGTATGGAATGTCGGAAGATGTTGAGACTCACTTTGAACCTGCCAGCACTAACTACGGTAGTTATGCTACGACTGGTTTTCCTATGCACGATTTGACATTTCATGTTGAATCTGATTTTGAGCCTAGAACTATGCTTGGGGGAAATCCGATTCCTTACCTTGTAAAGAGGTTTGGGAGTACTAGTCACATTTCACCTTCCATCCTAGTGGTGGAAGCTTCATCTCATCCCCCTCCTAGGTCTAGGGTTAGTGATCCATTTAGGATACCAGGTCCGAGACTGGTGACGATAGGTGGTAGTACATATCTTATTACTCATATTCCTTCGTCCTCGGTTCTGAGTTCTTCAAATGTACATCCTCCAACTTATCCACGTGGTCCTTCGAGCCAATATATGGCTACGAGTCAGGTCCATACTACGGTTACTAGGCCGATTGTGTCTCAAGTTCATATACCACCCGCTGCTTTGGGAGGCTATATTCATGCTTATATTGGTCAGCTTGTTACGTCCGAGGCAGATATACCTACTTTTGGTATGTATGTGCCCCCTTCCGGAGCTTATCTTCCTACCTACGGAGTGTCCCATGGGACATCGCATGCGATGACCTACGGACCTTATTACGGTCTTGTTGGCAGCCAGCAACAACCTTTTCATTTCTTGACAAAATGAAGAGAGATCAGCTCTTTATGTGATTTATCAATTTTAAAATTAT
>LPNX010781417.1:0-38808 GCA_001517045.1 Pseudotsuga menziesii | reverse complement strand
CATTTGATTGAATGTTATGTGTGCTCTCAATTCTAAATGTTTACTATGGGTTGAGCAACCCTATCTGAGCATGTTCAAAATTGGTGGGGGTAGAGTTGCTCATTGGCATGTTGTGACAAGCCTTGAAGAATATGAGACTAGTGGGATAGAGGCTCACCTCGGTGGGATTCTGGAGGTGTAGCTCCTACTAAGTTAGAAGTTATTAAATCACAAGTTATTGGTATATCTCACTTGCAAGCTACTAGATATAGTCTTGAAAAGTTGTTCCTCCATGATTTAAAAAAAAACGGTTCAAAGGCATATCTAATTATGGTCCGAGAAATGAAAAGAGTATCGAAACAGTCAAAGTAGGATATGGCCCCATGATTGAATATTGGCTAGGGAAATAATGATTTAACTAATTGCTATAATTCCCATGCTATCTCCAGTGGCCATATTTAATAAATATAAATATAACTTATCTAAATATAGATTTTTCTACACATGAGTCGATCTGGTGTTCATCATCATTATTATTGTAATAATTGAAAATATAGTATTCATCAGTATAAATATAGAATGCCCGCCATTGATTTTGAGAATTTTAAAGAATATTAATTACATCGCATATAATATTTGCATTCATTCATTCGTTTAACAAAGAATCATGCCTGATGTTGCGAACTTCATAGGAATTTGAAAATGGTGATGGGAGATGGACTCATCTCACCAATTTAGCTGAAAGATTCTATAAACCTTTTAGAGACGTCACTGAGTTTATCAGAGAATTTGCTGATATGCCATTAGTAGATGGAAATTTCACAAGGGCGGAGAAGTTAACAATGGCATTTGTCTGCGCGATTGTTATGCTAACTAGACTTTTGAGTTACACAGGTATTTTGGACACAAAACATAGTGATATGGTTATACAATATTTTCGCATTCCCATATTGGTAGACCTAAACCATCTACCTACTTGACCTTAATGAATAAGTGTCATTTAGTCTAGAGATCATGGTATATGATGCCCAAAGACAAATGTTAACAAGTGTTATATTATTATGTACTTTGTACATGGTATGTATAAAGAGTTAAACATATTTATAATATTAATGATGAGAGAAAGAAATAGAATCTCCATCCATTATTATTTATTATGTAAATATAATAAATAGTCCAAAACCTAAAAAGTCTAATTAGGAACTAGTAGCAAGTTCCTATCTTAAAATATTAATAATTACCCAAAGTAATTGAAAAGGTTTAAATCAAGAAACCAAGGTTTCTTGATTTAACTGTCCCTTTGAATAAAAAGTCTATCTATAAAGACTCAAGCCAAGTAAAGGCTTGGGGTTTTGATCTATCTATAGATGAGTCATTTTCTACCTATATGCTCTCAAGTAATTCTTGGAGAACATTTTCCTGAAAGGAAAAAGGAGAACTGATCAAGATCTAATATGCCAGATAGGAAATCCTACCTCAGGAGCTCTAAGCTACTTGCATGTTGGAGTCCAGCTCGGTGGGATCCGTATTTAAACCAGCAATGGTTCCGGGTCATGGTTGGGAGGAACGTGGTAGTTCCCAAGTGATTTGGTCATAAAAAAGAGGTCAGACTTGAGAAAATGACTTGAGAAAAATATTGATCTCATCATACTTATTTATAAGTGATTAAATGAAAGTTCAAATTTCTGTATTCTCATCAAAGTACTGAAGAAATACCAACATGCAAGGATGTTTAGAGTTTCTTAGCCTAGTAGACCTAAACCATCTATCTACCTGACCTTAATGAAGAAGTGTCATTATGTCTAGGGATCATGGTATATGCTTCCCAAAGACAAAAGTTAACAAGTGTTATATTATTATGTACTTTGTACATGGTATGTATAAAGAGTTAAATATATTTATAATATTAATGATGAAAGAAATAAAGAAAAAATTCATCCATTATTATTTATTATGTAAAGCTAGTAAATATTCCAAAACCTAAAAAGTCTAATGGGGAACTAGCAGTAAGTTCCTAAGTTAAAATATTAATAATTACCCAAAGTAATTGAAAAGGGTTAAGTCAAGAAACCAAGGTTTCTTGATTTAGCTGTCCCTTTGACTAAAAAGTCTATCTATAAAGACTCAAGCCAAGGAAATGATTGGGGTTTTAATCTATCTATAGATGAGTCATTTTCTACCTGTATGATCTCAAGTAATTCTTGGAGAACATTTTATTGAAAGGAAAAAGGAGACCTGATCAAGATCCAATATACTAGATAGGAAATCCTACCTCACGAGCTCTAATCTACTTGCATGTTGGAGTCCAGCTCGATGGGATCCAGATTTAAACCAGGAATGGTTTCGGGTCATGGTTGGGTGGAACGTGGTAGTTCCCAAGTGATTTGGTCATAAAAAAGAGGTCAGACTTGTATTGAATTGTTAATGCTGGTTATTTGAGTGTGCAGGTTCAGCCATTAACAGAGCTTCAATTTACAGGTATGAATCTCTAGACTGTTTATTCTACTTTCATAGAATAAATGATAGCTATGTTAGTTAAATGATTACTTTGCATTTCCTACCCCAATATTTATGTTTCTATATTTAAAACCGTTAGGGTCTGCATCTTAAAATATTAACCCTAGGTTGTAAGTGATTTCTTATACAAGGTTTATCTAGGGTTTACTTATTGGTTTATTTTGCAAGTTCAATTTATTTACTAATGTTCATCAAGAGTTCTACACCTTAGTTTAAATCATGTAGTAGGAGGATTGATAAAACTGGGTTATGGATAAACTAGGTTATTTCAAACCTGTTTTTATTTTTCATTTAATCTTCATATACTCTGATGACATATTACATTTGTTAGTAAAGACATGCTATAGATTTAAATAGATTAATATTAGAAGGAAGTTGAGAATACATATATGTATAAAATTACAATCTACATAACCGAAGGTACCATATACAAATTGGACTTCTATGCATATATATAAATATATATAGACACCAAATATAAACGAGTCAAAATACTATCCATAATTATTCTCTAATAAACCATTAAGGACCTATCCAGGTCTGCACATTAAATACCTGCAAACTATTACATCATTCCATTAAATAATATAATTATAAATAAATGAACAAGAAGTATCGTGACCATGCTTTTGGTCCAATATTTCATCTCTATTCCTACACTAAATCACTCATAACTATTAATTATAAATTATGCAAAAAATCCCCATGGGCCCCTCCTGGTGGTGCCCAATAAGAATTATTGGGTATTCCCTCCCAGAATGGGTGTTTCATACTCAAGGTATTGCACTATTTCTTTTGTGTAAGTGAGGACAAGAAGCATGTTAAGGGGTATAGAGAGGGTATAGGGCACAAGTAAAACATTTAGAACAAATTAAAGAACTCTAGAATTTTAAACAAAGGTCACAATATCTATCCTTGTAGGTTCACAAACCCAAGTTGTAGGCCTCAATAAAAACAACCATAACATATATATATATATATATATATATATATAAACAGTAACCAAATTACATAACTTTGTAATTCTTTCCATATAACGACTTAAATACCATATCATATATAAGAATCTTATCCATTTTAAATAAACCATATCAAATTCTCTACACAGTTCCAATAATTACAAAGGTGAACAGGAATCGAGACATGTGTGTATCTGTTGTGGCGCTACTCAAAAGCCTTAAAAAACATATTTCATCAAACAAAATCTTATTTTGTTTTGATGAAATGTTGAAATTTCTCATTTCAAATCTAAAGAATTGAGAGCTACTGAAATGGTGACATTTTCGCGAGCTACTGAATTGATGAAATTCTATGTTTTTTACAACCTTTCTAAACTATGGTTAATAGATATAAATCACTGCATTAAAATCATTACTTTGGGTGAATTTGTATTTACAACTTAAGGGATAAGATTTTTTTGTTATAAGTATTCACTTGAATATTAACTAATGCATATGTGTCATTGGTTTATTGTAAGTTTGACAAGGTCTTAGAACATCGAAGGCTTAATAATTTATGCAAACATGCCTTTTCCTAAGTTCATTTTCTAAAACCTGAATCATATTTTCTCATACTATAAATGTTTAACGTCGATTTTTATGATATGCTCCATATTATGAAGGTTTGATGTTGGGTTTTATGGTTATGTCGCATTGTATGCTCGCAACCTTTGAAGGTTTACATTATCATACAGTAAGGTGTATGCATTATGTCTAAGGTTTAATCTTCACAGTCGTTTCGATCTATGTCATCGCCTCCAAATCCAATCCACATGCTACAAGGTTGATATGGTATTATTGCACTTGTACTTAACTCTGTCAACCACATTCACTTGCCAATACGAGCTCAGCATCGTGGCTCCCTGTGCGTTGGTCACCTATGATTCATTTACGGTATGATTGTATGTTGATTAATCTGAATAAGTAATGGTAACATGAGTTCATCTGGAGTCTTCGCCGTCACTTTCTCTTTTGATTGCCTCGCTGCATGATCATTCCCCTCCATGCCGAGTTTTCAGGGTTATTGGCTGTGTTTGCTCATGTCGCGATTTGTTTATCACAGAGATGGGTTTCATTGCTTGTGTTTCCTACTCGGCTTCCATCCTGAGTGCTCACTCTCCAGCTCACTGTCGTGTTTTGATTTGTGGAACCTCTTTTGTGTGAAGCTTCGTTTATGTGCGCATGCAGCTATGGCTCCTGTGGTTAGGGTGGAACCCAGTGGCATGAAACTTCTTGATTCAAACCCCGAATTCTTATCTAGGGTGGAAGCAGTCATATGGTTGCCATTCATTCGCAAGTTCATGGATTCGAACCTGAAGGTGATGAGGTTGTTTGCTTTGTCGTTGGACAATTCTTGGGTTAAGATAGTTGATCTCCAGTTTAGCGTTGATGAGCATTCAGTTGCTCTTGCTACTGGTTTTCCATTGACAGGAAAACGTTGGTTCAAATATAAGAGGATGGAGATCACGAAATGGAGGCAGATGATGAAGAATCCATGCCAAGATGTTTGTTTTAGAACCGAGGTACCAAGGAAATACTTGAAGAAAGAATGGCGACCGGTCCTCGATGTTATCCACTGGTACATGACCTGTTAGGGTCGTTTATCCTCTGCTTATGTATATCACCTTCGATTACTGGCTGTTTTCCTTGGTTTTCCTATTAATTTGCCTTATTATCTGGTTCAGAGTTTAAACAAGATGTCTTCTGCCATTAAAAGGGGGCCGAAGAACATTAGTCACAGCTTGTTTCATCATGGTTTGGTTAGGATGCTGTTAGAAAGAGAATTGTCTAAACACAATCGGTCATGGGATGATTTTATCGAACAAAACGATTTCTTGGCCTTCTATCACTGTCAATTTGATTGCCCTGAAGAATGTGTTAGGCATCAAGAGCCTAGTCAAGTTTCGGTTTCGCCTCTGCATGAGCCTGTGTCAAACCCTAATGGCCGTATGAACACCAATGTTTGTAATGACTCTGTTCCCACTCCTGTGAGTAGTCCCGGTACTCCTCTACCTTCTAAGCACATGAGTAAGTCTTCAAATCTATCGCCGGTTACACCAACGCATAATGAGGATATCTGCGAACCAAAGGGAAAAAGGCTGAGTGGTAAGTTCACTGGCAGGTTTACAAGGAGTATGTTATCCAAGGGTCGTGCTATTAGGCCTACAGTGAGCAATCATGTTGACATCGAAACAGTCATGCTTGACGATGAGGAAGAGAAAATTGTTTCACCTGATAATGGTCTTGATATTGATCATGAGCCTTTTGTAAACCCTGCAGATAGTAGTCCTCATGTGTCTGATAAGAATCTTCAGTTTGACCCTGTGGTCGATTCCCCAACGAAGAGAAAGTACGTTGAAGTTAATTTACCCAGGTCTTATCAAATTGGTGAAACTATTCACCCACTCTTTGTCAGTTGTCCGCTAGATAAAATACACAGAATGGAAATAGAACTGACAGAGATGGTGACACATGATGATGTTATTAAAGCTGAGAATTTGAGGCTGAAAGAGAAAGTTGATTCATATGATAAATGTCTACCGTGTCTAAAGAAGCATAAGAATAAGTTAATTCGCAGAGTAATGAAATTGCAAAATGATATTCAGAAAAATGAAGAAAAGGTGTGTGAATTAAATGCACATGTTACCCTGATGCAATTCAAAGGGCATTCGCAGAATCCGGCAAATGGTGTAAATATTCAGGTGTTTAATGATCTTGTTAAACTATAATGTTTTGGGCACTCTCACTATCGTATATATGTTTAAAAGGGTTTCAGGTTTGAAGTTGTAATCAAGTGTTAATAAGGTTATTTTCATCACAGGTATTGGTGTGTATTGATTTTTTTGCGTTATGTAGTCTATTTTATTTTGTTTTTGCATGTGTTTTAATTATATTGCTTTTATGCGTAGTATCACAGGTGATGTTTTTGATGCTCTTTCTCGGATTTTGATGACCTCTTACCTTTAGGATGATCCCTGGATAATCGGGAACAAATCGATTGGCGTTGATGTTTCCCAGGTGTCACTATATCATTAGTGCCTTTGTTGTTTTTATGGTTTTGTGCTATAAACAGAGTCTTTCCAATTTCAAGACGTTATTATGCATATAGAAAATGACATGAGGCATTTGTCATTTTTTAATGGAATTGGTTATAATTTTGATTTTATGTTTTCCAGTTTTATAGAACTGTCCTCATGTGAGGTAATTGGTATTTAAAGAAGACATGTATTTCTGGATAGGGGGTCGATAGTGGGGAGAAGGACATGACAAGATCACTGTAATTATTTCCTGTTACTTGAGGCAATTTTTTGTCAGCTGCTACAGTACTTTTCACTGGTGATATCTATATATATTTACAGTATTTATGCTATGCAAATGTATTTTTGATATCATTTTATCTTCTCACTTTCTCTGCAGCATTTATGTTTTGTTATTATTTCTTTGATGAATTTTGCAAATACATCATATTTAATCTGTCGACTTACGCTGGGTTTGATTTGCTAATATATGTCATATTGTAGACTTGATACTGTTGTCAATCAATACATGTGACATACCTGTTCACTATGTGATATTTTTTAAATTCTTAATTTCTTCTGAATATTTTCTGGATTGTTAGCGCATCTGAATTATTGGCAATTTGATTCCAGGTTAATGTTTTTTACGCTCCTGATCAGGATAGTACAATTAGGTTAATGGTAGTTTTTCCTTCATGCAATTTTATAGGAAATGTATTGGATCAGATCATCACATTTATGTTTGGATATGTCATCTTCTTAATCTTGTTGTTAATATAAGTGTGTTCATACTGCAACTTATGTAAATTCATTGAAGCTGTTAATATTTCTTTAATTATTTATTCTTGTATTTATTCTTGTATTCATAGATCAATTGTTTGATTAGATTAATTTTAGCTGTTAAGTTGTGTAATATATTAAACTAATTCATTAAATATTTTTAACAATTTGTGGTGTATCTATAGGTATATTATAGATCCAATTAACCAGTAGTGGTTTTAGTTTTTTCTGTTAGGTCTTTTCCTGTAGCTAGAAGTAGTTTAGGGAAGGCAACGGGGCCTTAATCCCGTCAGAGGAAACTACTTAAACAACTGAAATCATCTCGAAAAATCGTGGATCAGGTTGTCTCTTGGTTGACACTCGTGCCAATTCGGCCCGTCAACAATGGCACTAGAAGGTGGGCCAGCTTAAGAAAATGGCTGATGAAAAAAACCCTGTTAATAAAATCAATCAGCCCATTACCCCTCAAATACAATCATCATCTAAACCACAAACATTCAAATCATTAGATGAGACTCCGTTGAATGATACTGTTCAAAATATCATTCATCAGTTCAATGCTAGTGGTGCTCATCCACCTGGAGAACTTGATCAGTTTGAACAGGCCATAAATGAATCTCGTAGAATTTTAACAAGAGCCTATTCAAATCTAATTGGAATTCAACCCATCGAAATTCTTCTTCCACAGATCAGACATCCGTGCACTCACCATAATGAGTCTCCTCGTGAAGAACAGGCTCAAGCTTTTGGTGTCCTCCCTGACCATCAATTACAATAGTCTCTGATAGGCCCCAATCAACCTTCATCTTCTTTAGGGCCACCTGTTACAGGAGGGTCTGGTCGACCACCATCACCGCCTCACTCACCTCCTCACATCTTTCAATCACCACCTTCACCACCTCAATCACCAAGGAACATGGCAGGTTTAAATTAGAACCCTAATGCCAATATTCCATGGTTAGCTCAGGATGCGGTTGCTGTGCCAGGAAATCAAGATCCTTTACCAAAGCATCCTGAGAAATTATTTCCCAAGTTTAATCCCGAGCTGAAAGAGCCTGCAGAAGATCATGTTAAAAAATTTATGCTAGCAGTTCGGATTTTGGATGTTGAACACGAAGATGTTTTATGTCGACGTTTCCCTTACACATTTGAGGGCAAAGCCTCGACTTGGTATTTTTCACTTACCGCTGGTTCTATTACCAACTGGAATGAATTCGAGTTGGCTTTCATGAACAAGTTTGGAGACGATAAGACTCCAGCTGTGTTGGTGTTAGAATTGTCTAGGATCCATATGGAAATCAAGGAGAAGGTTAAAGATTTTAACCAGCGGTTCTTGACTCTTAGAAATAGAATCCCTACCATCTCAAGGCCGGCTAAGGATGTCACTATTGAATTTTATACTTCAGCCCTACCCGTGTCTATGGCCATGTTTGTCAGGAGAGTTGCAAAACCTACTCTCACTAAAACTTTTGATGAACCCATTAAGGTCGAGAAATAGATGTTTGCTATTAAGACAAATCCTGGAGTAGACACTGATTCTCGATTGTCTTCTCGCAAAAAGGCCAAGAGTCCTTCCAAAACCATAAAATTCTGAGAAAAAGGGTCAAGATGCATTAGATTTGGATAGTCTCCAAAGAGTTATTAAAAAACTGTCCAATGAAATCATTGATTTAAAGAAGGTACTTCTAAAAGTACTCCAAATAAAGAACAACCTAAACAAACTTTTAGGAGACCTTTCCAGAATACAGCTGCTAGATAGACCCCACCATCCGAGGCTAATAATGTAGATGAAATGAATAGTTTCCTGAAATTATTAGTCTCAGGTCTAGAAACATCAGCTGAAAGTGAAACTCAATCTTCAGGACCGAATTCTGATGATGCCCAAAGTAAAGACAGTAACACTGATGATAAACCTCCTCAAATTATTAGTCACTTCTGGGATACCATGGAATTGACTAATGATGAGGATGTGGATGTTGTGAATGTCAATCAGCATCAATATAACACTAGAAGAAATAAAGATCAGCCCTAAGGGGAACCTTCAACAACTGCTACGGATAATAGTTCAGCTGTCAAAACGAAAACCCAACCTTCAAATACTAAGTCAGCACCATCTTTTGATTTAGAGTATGACTTGGTTGAGGATTTGAAGAAAATCAAAGCCAACATTTCTATCTATGAACTCCTCAAACTGCGTGTGATTCTAGATAAGATGATGCAAAGGGTTTCTCTAAGTAAAAATGGTAAAACTGCCTCTACTCAAAACAGTTCTGCTAATACAAAAGACAACCCAACAAAATCTTCAATCAATGCTTCATCCATAGGCAAGAAATTAGATTCCTCAACTCCTCCTTTTCTGCTTACATTTCAAATCTGCAACCGTAAAGTACACAATTGTATGATAGACTCAGGGGCTTCTAAAAATGTTATGCCATATTTAGTATGGAAAAAACTTAATGCAGCCCCAGTACCATGTGATACAAGTATTGTGCAACTTGACCGGTCTAACGTAAAAGTAATAGGAAGGTTGAATGAAGTACTGATAAGATTAGATTCAAACCCTCATGTCCATTTCATCATTGATATAATTGTTGCAGATATCCCTGAAGCATATGGATTATTTCTTAGTAGAGATTGGTCTGAAAAACTGAAAGGATACTTTGCAACAGACTGGTCACATTTATGAATATCCCATAATGGTCGTCCAAACAAAATTGATCGAGAATGTTATATGAAGCACACAGTCACCAAATTGGACGACTCAAATGAGGCAGTGCTATTTACTGATACCATAATGGGAAATAACATGGTTGATTCTTTCTTTGGGAACTTTGAGGCTGAAACTTCACCAGCCCAAAACTTGGTACAACAGTCTGAAGTTTTCCATTTGACACAAGATTCGGACGAAATTCTAGCTCCAAACACTACTCATTTAGATCTGAACGAATGTATTTGGTCTCTATACTTTGACGGATCTAAGTTAAAGGAAGGGGCTAGGGCCGGGTTCTTGTTGATAGATCCCCTCGGGAAAAGGTACTTTGTTGCTTGCCGGTTGGAATTTGAATGCACCAACAATATTGCTGAATATGAAGCCCTTATTCAAGGCCTGAAGAAGGCAATTGACCTAGGAGATAAATCTTTGGTAGTGTTAGGAGATTCTGAAATTATCGTTAGACAGGTACGTAACACTATACATTGCATTGTTGGGCACTTGAGAAATTACCAGATAGAGGTATGGAATTTATTATTATCGTTTGAATCTTTTAACATAAATTCTATTCCTCGTTATTTAAACTAGGAAGCAGATCTGTTAGCTAATGTTACTTCAAGGCTAATTCTGTCTGAAGGCATGCTTGCTGATTCTTTATCTATTGAATTTCTTTTCAGACCTTCCATACCTGATAACATTGTCAACTGGAGAGTTTTCAACCATGACACACAGATAATTGAGTTCTTGATCATGAAGGATACTTTAAAAGATACAGTCATCAATGAAATGACTCATGATGAAGACCTGTATAATTTTGCGGTAATTCATAAGCCTTGTACAATTGAGGAATATATTAACCAGGTCAACACCCTTCCTAAATCTGTGATTAAACTTGAGAAATTTTATGATCTAAAGGATAAATTTAAAGGTGCAAGGAACTGCAATACCAACTGCTCCATTATGCAATCTGAAGTTATAAATCTAGGCATTGAACACAACCCTCAATGTGTAAATCTAGGCAGTACATGTACTCACCAAGAAAAAATAGCCTTCATACATCTCTTTAATGAGTTTAAGGACATTTTTTCCTACACATATGACGATCTCAAGACATTTGATCCCAACATAATGCAACATGTCATTCCCATGAAAGAACATGCTAAACCTTTCCAACAGAAGTTGAGGAAAATGCATCCTAGCCTAGAATCGGATGTTAAGAAGGAGCTTAATAAACTCCTTGCTGCCAGAATAATTTTCCCAGTGTGACATGCCCAGTGGGTGGCAAATATCGTCCCCATCAGAAGAAAAAAAAATGGTTCCATCAGGTTATGCATCGATTTCTGAAATCTGAATAATGTTTCAGAAAAAGATAATTATCCTGTTCCTCCAATGGAAAAAATATTACAACAAGTATCCGGATCTAAAATGTTTTCACTTTTAGATGGCTTTTCAGGATACAATCAAGTATTAGTATCCAAATCTGATCAGCTGAAAACAACCTTTAGAACCCCTTGGGGAGCTTATGCCTACAGGAAAATGCCATTTGGCTTAATTAATGCTGGAGCAACATTTCAAAGGGCGATGGATATTGCGTTTAGAGGCCTGATCGGCCAATTTGTCGTCATTTACCTTGATGATATAACTGTCTTTTCAAAAAATAGATTTTACCACCTAACACATATTAGAAGGGTCTTTGAGCGTTGCAGGAAATATGGGATCTCTCTGAATCCCAAGAAATCCATCTTTACAGTTACTGAAGGTAAGTTATTGGGTTTTGTAGTTTCAAAACAAGGTATCAATATTGACCTGGAACGTACCCAGGATATAGCACATATTTCTATGCCTCATTCAAATAAAACTATGCAATCTTTTCTAGGGAAGATAAAAAAAATTTCCAGTTTTATCCCTGGTTTCACTGAAATTGTTGGACCACTTCAGATAATGATTAATAAAGATGATGATTTTAAATGGTCTGCTGAAGAAAAGCAATCTTTTCATGATATATTAAAAGTTATTGGTGAAGCTCCTACCTTAATAAGCCCAGATTTTTCTAAGCCATTTACTTTGTACACGTTTGCTTCTGACTCTTCATATGTTGTTGTTCTAACGCAGAAAAATCAGGAAAATAATGAAGCTCCAATTGCTTTTATGAGTTCTGGTTTGAATGGTGTAGAGATGAACTATCTAGAAGTAGACAAACAAGCATTTTCTATTTTTAATTCAGTAAAACATTTTCGACCTTACTTGCTGAAGTCTCATACCAAGGTCATTGTGCCATATTCCGCAGTCATAAATCTTTTGGTGCAGAAGGACCTGGGTGAAAAATGAGCCCGTTGGGTCACAACACTTCAGGAATATGACCTGGAAATCAAGCCTTTGAAGATTGTCAGAGGACAGGGACTTTGTAAGTTGGCAGCTGGATCTTTAGACATGTCTGAATCTGATCTGCACTTCTTTGATGAACATTCTCTATTCAAAAGGGAAGTTTTTCCAATCCCAGCTCTCTCTAACTCTTGGTACCATGATATTAAGTTTTTTTTATTGCATGGGAATGCTCCTGAACATTTAGATTCACGTAGCAAAAGGGATTTGAGATTAATATATGCACCTTATCAGTTGATTGATAATATTTTGTTCAAAAAGAATTTTGAAGGGGTTCTCCTTCGTTGTTTAGAAAAGAATGAAGCTGATAATGTGTTGTCTCAATTACATGCAGGACCAGCCGGGGGACACTTTGGCGGGGAAACCATTGCTCATAAAGTACTCAATGCTAGTTACTACTGGCCTACGTTGTTCAAAGATGCATATGCCTTTGCTGGAAAATGTCAAGAGTGTCAGAGAGCAGGCGACAGACTTAAGAAAGCAACATTACCTCTCCAACCTATTATTATTGAAGTTCCATTTCAATAATGGGGCTTGGACATTGTTGGTCCAATTACACCGGCTTCCTTAGAGCAGCACAAATATATTCTGACAGCCACCAATTACTTCACTAGATGGGTTGAAGCCATCCCATTGTGAGTGGTTAACTCAGAACAGGTGATAACTTTCCTTGACTCTTTTATTGTCACTAGATTTGGTGTTACAGAATCTTTAATTTTTGACAATGCAACATATTTTTCTTCTGTAAAGTTAACAGCATATGCATTGGAAAAGGGTATAAAGTTAAAGAATTCAGCTAGTTACTACCATCAGGGTAACGGATTAGCTGAATCTTCCAATAAAAATTTAATCAAAATTTTGAAACGCACAGTGGTTAATCATCATAGAAATTGGCACAACACCTTATCGAATGCCTAGTGGGCCAACATAGTGACTCCCAAAGCTGCCATAGGTAATTCTCCCTTTTTTCTGGTATATGGAAAAGAAGCTATTTTTCCTCCTCATCTATTATTACCCTCTCTACAGCTCTCCCAGTCAGTACAAGAGACACCATGTTCTTCCATGGAACATCGAATCAATACCTTGCTTAAACTGGAAGAAGATAGAGAGTTGGATAGAAAAAAGTTTGACCAACACCAAAATACTATGAAACGCTAGTTTGATCATAGAAAATTAGCCAGTAGGGAGTTGGAAGTAGGTGACCTAGTTCTGAAACGGGACAAGGAGCACGAAGACAGAGGGAAACACACTAAATTCCAATGCTTGTGGTTGGGACCATTTATTATTAGAGAAAAACTTGGTCTTAGCACGTTCAGGTTACAGACACTGGAGGGGGACATCGAGAACCTTTCGGTAAATGGTCATCTGATCAAGAAATATTTCTGTTGATCCCCCTTGAGGGATTATCCTGTACATACCTTGTGTGGTGTGCTTGGTTTGTGTATTTTATTAGTGTGTTTATTTTACTTGTTTGCTTTCAATGTTTTCTCATACTCATTTGCTGTTTTATTTGCGTATTGTTGAGTCTGATCAATTTATCAAACTTCAAACTGATGAATTTTCATCAAGTTCTGTGATTGATCTATAAATCATGCATGAAGATCTTACTATCCTGAAAAGTGGCATACTATTTTACGTTTTGAACAGTGAATGTAGGTTTTTCATCTTTCTAGATTTTACCAGAAATTCTTAAATCATGGTTAATAAAAATCAATAATATGAGTCTCTGCAAATATTTTCCCAAAGGAATTAGGGTAGTATTTGTCGAGGTTATCTATTCAAGTCTTTTACGCCATCCCTTCTCGTAAAGAGAATTAGATTTGCCTCCCCATTTGCTAAGATAATCTCATTGTAGATTAAATATAATTACATTCTGGCCATGATTGGATTTGAGTATTTTCAAAATAATCTGAAGGACAGAGGGTCTCGTAACAAGCCAGTTTATTCAATATCATCGGTTTTCATTCAGTAACATTGTCATTTCTGGTCACCAAGCCTGGACAATGCCCCTTGGATGCAAAACTTTGAGGGATAAAAGGTCTCATTACGAGCTGGTTTATTTACTGTGGTGCAGACTGGTGACTGACATGGTTACTATCTAGTTACCAAGCCAGAATCATGGCCTTCAGAAGTATATATATATATATAAGAGGAAAACGATGGTAACAATTCAGCCTAACCAGAATTGTATATCTATAACTGGCAAATGGGATACTGGCATTCTTTGGGATTTGAAGCAACCCTGCCGAGGCTATAGACGCCTGCTGGCAGCAGGGCCATGCTTGTGGTACTGAGATTTTATTCTTTAAAACCAAGCCATTTACTATTTTACTTCTTTTGGACTAATTTTTGTTAGAAACTTGATCTCCATCAAATAAATAATTGAGACTGTAAATTTCTGGTAAATTTCTAGAAATGTGAAATTCATGAATCAGTTTAAGATGTTAAAACACTGATGTCTGCATAATGGCATACACGAAGGATCTATTTTTTTTCGATTGCATGGTTTCAAGTTAAGAATCAGAGATAACTGTTCTGCCCAGTGAGTCGCCATCTGTTTTTCCCCTACTCAACAGCCTTAAAAAACATATTTCATCAAACAAAATCTTATTTTGTTTTGATGAAATGTTGAAATTTCTCATTTCAAATCTAAAGAATTGACAGCTACTGAAATGGTGACACTTTCACGAGCTACTGAATCGATAAAATTCTATGTTTTTTACAACCTTTCTGAACTATGGTTAATAGACATACATCATTGCATTCAAACCATTACTTTGGGTGAATTTGTCTTTACAACTTAAGGGATAAGCTTTGCTTGTTATAGGTCTTCACTTGAATATTAACTAATGCATATGTGTCATTGGTTTATTGTAAGTTTGAGAAGGTCTTAGAACATCGAAGGCTTAATAATTTATGCAAACATGCCTTTTCCTAAGTTCATTTTCTAAAACCCGAATCATATTTTCTCATACTATAAATGTTTAACATCAATTTTTATGATATGCTCCATATTATGAAGGTTTGATGTTAGGTTTTATGGTTATGTCGTATCGTATGCTCGCCACCTTTGAAGGTTTACATTATCATAAAGTAAGGTGTATGCATTACATCTAAGGTTTAATCCTCATGGTCATTTCGATCTATGTCATCGCCTCTGAATACAATCCACCTGCTGCAAGGTCGATATGGTATTATTGCACTTGTACTTAACTCTGTCAATCACATTCACTTGCTAGTACGAGCTCAGCATCGTGGCTACCTATGCATTGGACACCTGTGATTCATTTACGGTATGATTGTATGTCGAGTACTCCGAATAAGTAATGGTAACATGATTTCATCTGGAGTCTTCACCGTCACTTTCTCTTTTGATTGCCTCATTGTGTGATCATTCTCCTCCATGCCGAGTTTTCAAGGTTATTGGCTGTGTTTGCTGATGTCACAGTTTTTTTATCACAGAGTTGGGTTTCATTTCTTGTGTTTCCTACTCGGCTTCCATCCTGAGTGCTCACTCTCCAGCTCACTGTCATGTTTTGATTTGTGGAACCTCTTCTGTGGGTGGCTTCGTGTATGTGCGCATACAGCTTTGGCTCCTGTGGTCAGGGTGGAACCTAGTGGCATGAAACTTCTTGATTCAAACCCCGAACTCTTAGCTAGGGTGGAAGCAGTCAAATGGTTTCCATTCATTCGCAAGTTCGTGGATTCGAACCTGGAGGTGACGAGGTTGTTTGCTTTGTCGTTGGATGATTCTCTGGTTAAGATAGCTGATCTCCAGTTTAGGGTTGATGAGCGTTCAGTTGCTCTTGCTACTGGTTTTCCATTGACAGGTGAACATTGGTTCAAATATAAGAGGATGGAGATCACGGAATGGAGGCAGATGATGAAGAATCCATGCCAAGATGTTTCTTTTAGAATCGGGGTACCAAGGAAATACTTCAAGAAAGAATGGTGACCGGTCCTCGATGTTATCAACCGGTACGTGACCTGTGAGCGTCGTTTATCCTCTACTTATGTATATCACCTTCGATTACTGGTTGTTTTCTTCGGTTTTCCTGTTAATTTGCCTTATTATCTGGTTCAGAGTTTAAACAAGATGTCTTCGGCCATTAAAAGGGGGCCAAAGAACATTAGTCATAGCTTGTTTCATCATGGTTTGGTTAGGATGCTGTTAGAAAGAGAATTGTCTAAACATAATCAGTCACGGGACGATTTTATCGAACAAAATGGTTTCTTGGCCTTCTGTCACTATCAATTTGATTGCCCTGAAGAATGTGTAAGGCATCAAGATCCTAGTCGAGTTTCGGTTTTTCCTATGCACGAGCCTGTGTCAAACCTTAATGGCCATATGAACCCCAGCGTTTGTAATGACTCTGTTCCCACTCCTGTGAGTAGTCCCGCTACTCCTCTACCTTCTAAGGGCATGAGGAAGTCTTCAAATCTATCGTTGGTTACACCAAATCATAATGAGGATATCTGCGAACCGAAGGGAAAAAGGCTGAGTGGTAAGTTCACTAGTAGGTTTACAAGGAGTATGTTATCCAAGGGTCGTGTTGTTAGGTCTGCAGTGAGAAATCATGTTGACATAGAAAAAGTTGTGCTTGACGATGAGGAAGAGAAAATTGTTTCACCTGATAAGGGTCTTGATATTGATCATGAGCCTTTCGTAAACCCTACAGATAGCAGTCCTCATGTGTCTGATAAGAATCTTCAGGTTGTCCCTGTGGTCGATTCCCCAACGAAGAGCAAGTCCGTTGAAGTTAATTTACAAAGGTCTTATCAAATTGGTGAAACTTTTCACCCACTCTTTGTCAGTTGTCTGCTAGATAAAATACACAGAATGGAAATAGAACTGACAGAGATGGTGACATGTGATGATGTTATTAAAGATGAGAATTTGAGGCTGAAAGAGAAAGTTGATTCAGATGATAAATGTCTACTGCATCTAAAGAAGCATAAGGATAGGTTAATTCACAGAGTAATGAAATTGCAAAATGATAATCAGAAAAATGAAGAAAAGGTGCGTGAATTAAATGCACAGGTTACCGTGATGCAATTCAAAGGGAACTCGCAGAATTCGGCAAATGGTGTAAATATTCAGGTGTTTAACGCTCCTGTTAAACTATAATGTTTTGGCACTCTCACTATCGTATATATGTTTAAAAGGGTTTTAGGTTTGAAGTTTTAATCAAGTATTAATCAAGTTATTTTTGTCACGGGTATTGGTGTGTATTGATTTTTTTGCATTATGTAGTCTATTTTATTTTGTTTTTGCGTTTGTTTTAATTATATTTATTTTATGTGTAGTATCGCAAGTGATTTTGTTGATGCTCTTTCTCGGATTTTGATGACCGCTTACCTTCAGGATGATCCCTAGATAATCGGGAACAAATCGATTGGCGTTGATGTTTCCTAGGTGTCACTCTATCATTAGTGCCTTTGTCGTTTTTATGATTTTGTGATATAAACAGAGTTTTTCCAATTTCAAGACGTTATTACGCATATAGAAAATGACATGAGGCATTTGTCATTTTTTAATGGAATTGGTTATGATTTCGATTTTATGTTTTCGAGTTTTATAGAACTGTCCTCATGTGAGGTAATTGGTATTTAAAGAAGACATGTATTTCTGGATAGGGGGTCAATAGTGGGGACAAGGACATGACAAGATCACTGTAATTATTTCTTGTTACTTGAGGCAATTTTTTGTCAGCTGCTACAGTAATTTTCACTGGTGATATCTATATATATTTACAGTATTTATGCTATGTAAATGTATTTTTGATATCATTTGATCTTGTCACTTTCTCTGCAGCATTTATGTTTTGTTATTATTTCTTTGATGAATTTTGGAAATACATCATATTTAATCTGTCGACTTACGTTGGTTTTGATTTGCTAATATATGTCATATTGTAGACTTGATACTGTTGTCAATCAATGCATGTGACATACCTGTTCACTGTGTGATATTTTTTAAATTCTGAATTTCTTCTGAATATTTTCTGGATTGTTAGCACAACTGAACTATTGGCAATTTGATTCCAGGTTAATGTTTTTTGCGCTCCTGATTAGGATAGTACAATTAGGTTAATGGTAGTTTTTCCTTCATGTAATTTTACAGGAAATGTATTGGATTAGATCGTCACATTTATGTATCGATAAGTCATGTTCTTAATCCTATTGTTAATATACATGTGTTGATACTATAACTTATGTAAATTCATTGAAGCTGTTAATATTTCTTTAATTATTTATTCTTGTATTCATAGATTAATTGTTTGATTAGATTAATTTTAGCTATTAAGTTGTGTAATATATTAAACTAATTGATTAAATATTTTTAATAGTTTGTGGTGTATCTATAGGTATATTATAGATCCAGTTAACCACTAGTGGTTTTAGTTTTTTCTGTTAGGTCTTTTCCTGTAGCTAGAAGTAGTTTAGGGAAGGAAATGGGTCCTTAATCCCGTCAGAGGAAACTACTTAAACGACTTAAAGCATCTCGAAAACTCTTGGATTGGGTTGTCTCTTGGTTGACACTAGTGCCAATTCGGCCCGTCAACACTATCCAAACCCGATATGCATCCACATAAAAATACAACTCATTATATCAACCAAGGCCACTCTATACATACAGTGTATGCGGGATACATTATAAATACTATTAATAAAAAAACAAATATGCTATAGTGAGGTCAAAAGACCTTAGCTTCTGTCCAAAGCTGTAAGCATGGCCTCGGCCAAAATAATTATTACGTCGTCCATTTAAAAGTTTATCTATAGGGATGAAGGCCATCATGGGCTTGTACAAATGGCTCACATATAATCCACATTATATTCTACACCAACAAAATCATAAACAATAATGAAACCATCTCACTGCTATGCATAGCATATACACAAGCTAAGCTATGGCTTATAAAATTAAAATACAAACGTATTACACAGTTAGGAATTGAACAACTCAAGCTATCGCAGCAATCGTGGGAGGGTTCATCCCATAAGAGGCATGGAATCAACTCATGTGTTGTCAAATATTAGAGCCAAGATCTAATTTAACCATTTATACACATTCCATTGACGAAGGAGAAATGCCACATTATAACCCACAATAGTAAACCAATAGCGAAGCTTAATTCAACACATACACTGTAAGCATAATAAAACTTTCCATTTCATAAATGAAGAGTATATTTAATGTACAAGGATGCCAAAATCATATGTCAAATAATTACACAGTTGTGCCATGGGCTTTGGCACCATTGCAAGCAATGGTGTTGCCCAGGCATTAAATCCCAAATTCAAAACTACAAATTACCATAATAAATGTTTACACCAATTACGTCTACACAGAGCCTATGAGAGCACAAGTTCTCTCCATGTCCAACAACACCATACTAACATTTAAAAACCCAAGTCTATTCATCACAAGCCTGAAGGCGAATTCAAAACCCCACAGAGAATCCTAAAACGAAATGCCGAAATGAAACGAAGATAGGCCAAGAGAAAACAAGAATAGGATTGTTTGGAAAGGCTTACCTTGCACCTTGGAATCACATTCAAACCAATGACAGAGCTTGAGCCACGCTGCAGAAGTGATGTTACATATCAGAATGTAGCAATAGTTTAGTTTGGATTTTAGTAATTGTGTCTGGCTATATGATGTTATGTTTGATATCCTGTTGTAATTTTATAGCAAAATATTTGGATAAATTCATTATAGAAATTATATTTTTATTACGAGTTATTTATAGATCAATTACAATCCTATTTAAAATTATAAGTTATTTATGTATTTATTCATTGGTTATTAGTTATCATTGGTTTATTAATTATCATTTATTTTTTTCTCTCACATTATAAGTTATTTATGTATTTATGCATTGGTCATTAGTTATGATTTGTTTACTAACTATCAGTTTTTTTTCTTTCACATATTCTTCTAGTTATAGGCCATGAATTGTTGGTTATCCTTTCTTTCATCAAATCCTAGTTATAAATGTAGAACCTACTAATTATACACCAATTATCTATTCATTAGCTCCCAGTTATAGAACTATCAGCTACTAGTTATCTGGTAATTATTCATTCATAAGTTACAATTAGTTTTTATATACATATTTTTATAATTGTTTATTTAAAATTTTAAATTACCTTTATAAAATCAATTTAAATAATGCACTTATCTCATCCTTATTCATAATAAAAAATAAAAATAAAAACAGTCCACCAAAAATTTTAAAATATTAAGAGCTACATACCTCAATATCTAAATAGTAAATATTTTTTTTACTAAATATAAAATTATTATTAATTATAATTTAATCTCAATAGACGCAATTGAAATCAATTTATGAAACATCATGAAGATGCCTGATTGGTTTCAGATTTGAAGCTATAGAATACAAATATTGTATGGGAATGCATTTATAATAAATAGAAGGATATACCCCTATTACTCAAAGTGCAAAAATAAGAGACCTCAGAATGTCACAAGCTTCAGGAATAACTGAAAATCCTAGTGGAAGCAGATCTGTTTTTATCAAGAGGAGGCTAATGGAAATATTTATGTATGCTATTTTTATTGTTACACTCTTTTGTGGCTGCACATGTATTTTAGAGACCAAACTTTTTGGGCTGCACAAGTTTATCATTGCTATGATACAAGCATTGGTTGTGGCATTAAATTTCTATGTTGCAATTAGCTTGTGCTATTCACATGTATTACCTACATGTTTCTTAGTTTGGTTGTTTTGGGTTCTTTGCTTATATCCTAAGAAAATTAGGTGTTAAGAAAGCATAAGCTATTTCGGGTCTTACAGTATGAAGCTATTTATCAAAGTATGAATTTATTTAAAAAGAACTTTTTAAAATAGTGTAAATGAATTAGAGATTAAATAAAATATGTGATTTTCCTATTTCAACTTCTCGTACTCATGATCTACTACTAAAACATGGATCCTCAAATCCAAACCCTGAGTTAACTTATCCTACTCATGATCTCTAATTGTTCTTCACTAACATAGCTCTCATTATTATTCATGACATGTCATGTATGTCTAATTCCACAAAAGGAATGCCTCCACTTCTTATTTCTGAAAATTATATCCATTCCACTAACTCATATCCGAAGGAGATTACTAGTACTTATAGCTCACCTTTCTTAAATTTTACACTACCTTTTTCTTCTTTAGGAAATTTTTTTCATATGCCATTGATTTATTAATCTCATCATCTACCCCCACATTTGATTCCCAGCCTCCATGCCACTATTTTTATTAGAGAGAATTGGGAATGAGAGAAACGAGGATGGAATTCTAGGAGAATTCAAGGCATTTGGCCATGATTGTATAATAGATAATTTTTTAGAAATCTCCTTTTTATTTGAAATGGATCACCATATAGTTTGTCATCTATTTTGGTAATTTATAGGTGAAAACATTTGAGCTATTGTCATGCAGCACATTTTAGGGGAAGGTATTGTTTGAGTGATTTGGGATCTATAAACATTGAGGAAACCCTACCTTAGGAGCGCTAAGCTATTTGCATGTTGACGTCCAGCTCGGGGGGATCCGGCTTAAGAATAGGAATGGTTGCGGGTTAGGGTTGGGTGGAACGTGGTAGTTCCCAATTGATTTGGTCATTAAATAAAGGTCAGAATTGCATTGCATTGTTAATGCTGGTTATTTGAGTGTGCGGGTTGAGCCATTAACGGAGCTTCAAATTTAGGTATGAAACCCTTGACTTTCTATTCTATTTTTCTAGAATAACTATTGTTTATACTAGGTAGATGATTTCAGTTCATATACTAACCTTGTTGGATGTTGAAATATTGTAATTTGAAGAATATTCTATATGTATCTTTTTGTGGTTCCCGATGGTCCTGTCGGGAGAACCACTTGTATTACGTTGTACCCCGATGCTCCTAATCAGAAGATCTAATAAGAGTCATGAGGTAGTCCCCTCTAATTGTAAAGGTGGGTCATTAGCACCCCAGTGTGGTTACTTGAACCTACATGTGTAACTCGAGCCTACATGTCAAATGATTTAACTTAAGTGAACAGATGAATATAAATAGAGGTGTAGTGCTCCTCATTAGTTACACACACTCTCACTTGTGTAGCGCATTAGTGGAGAAGAGAAGTAGCTGGAGAAGGAGGAGGATCAGGCTTTGATCTCCTTGCAGGTTTTATATTTTATCTTTTTGGGGAATATATATTGAGGAAGATTTTGCTGGGTTTTTCCCTTTAGGGTTTTCCCAAGATAAATCTTTGTGTTCCTTTTGTATGGTTGTGCTTTTCTATCTTTCAGTGATCTTGTTTATATGCTTTTGTTATGAAATAAAATACTAATGTCTTAGCTAAGCATATGGAAATTTAACATGGTATCAGAGCTAACCTAAGAAGAAGACATTGTGTAGCTTTAGAAGCTAGGGATTCTTAATTTTTGGGTCTCTCTCCACAATCCATCAACAAAAGTATGATAGGATGACTCTCCATTGAAGGGCACATCTTTCTGTCGAAGCGGAATTCGATTCCGAGCATTTTCACTTTTCGATGTGGAAATTAGGGCTTTCTACAGAAGAGGAATTTTTGAGTGAGACTAGCATAGGATTGTTCTCCTCATAAAAACCGAAGTTTAGAGACCTGGATCAAGAAATTTGGTTGGGTGAAACTCTAGGAAAGTCAAACCCTAGTTTGACCCCGAGCTAGAAAAACCCTAAATACTAAAACTGCTACGTTTTGGTACATTTGCTATATTCCAAGATTGGTGAAGGATCAGGAGCTAAAAAATTATAGGGGCTGGAGATAAAATCCTTATAAACACTATGTCCAAAATTCATCCTTCGATTCGCTCTATTCTAGGAGATATGTTCTCTCCAAGTTAGGGTTCCAAACTCTTCCAGAATTCATCCCTAAACAGGACACCTGGGGAGAATTGCAATATCTCGGGATAAAAATGTACAAATGGAATTCTTGAAGATGTTCTAGAAAGGGAACGTCTTGTAATTGCGGTGTTTTGAATATCAAACTTAGAAGATGAACCAGTGACACGTGGAATTCCGTACAACTTCTCTGTTTTGAACAGTCCTGTAATAGGTCACCTTGGGAAAAGGATCATAAATCCAAAATGATGAAACCAATTCTGATGAAACCTATGATTTTGTATCAGGAACTTGTGGGGATACTCCACTACAAAATTTTAGACACAGAGGAGCATAAATTTTGGAGATATCACAGAAACAGTAACACGCATTTCTGCTGAAGAAATTCAAAAATTAGGGCTTCCTGTTCCGGGAGCTTCTCTCCACTGTTTTCAGAAATGGAATACATTGGACAGCTCCATTTGAAGAAATCTATCTGTCTAGCCAATCAGATATGAAATATTCCAATTTTTTGAAATTAGGGATTCTGTGACAAACCCTAGATCAGTGAGCTTCGGAACCAAGACAGACACCTCAAATCGGTAAGATCTAATCCTTTGCTATTTTCATTTGAGGTTCTCATTTCAAAGTGATCTATAACATCAGCTTGATGATAAGCTTGGTGAAGTTGAAAAATTCCAAGCCTAGAAGTATATGATCTCTTTGAAGAAAATGGTTTGGACACCTTCATGAGTATAGAGGTTCCAATTCCAGAGGGAGATGAGGCTAGAAGCCTTACACAAAAATAACTTGGTCAAGGCCAAGAAGATCATCGCTGATTCATTCATGAATCAAATTGTACAACAAGTGTCTCCCCAAAGACACTGGAGATGTTTGATTCCTTGACCAAGCTATTTAAAGATAAGAACTTAAATCAGAAGATGGCTTTGAGAAAATAGTTGAAGAATGTGAAGATCCAGAATGCAGAAGTGGTGATAGCCACCTTGAATGGCCTCCCAGGATCATGGGATTCATTCATGCAAAGAATGTGTGCCAGAAGGAATTAATTACTTTCAACAGACTTTGGTAAGAAGAAGAATCTCTGTGGAAGAAATTGAAGATCAAGCTCTCACCATTCAAAGAAGATCCCTCAAGTGATGAGGAATATGAAGAACTCAATTCTTAAAGAACCTCTTATCCATCTTATCATCTGGATAAGAAATGATGATTTCATGAATGAAGAAGATGATGAAGCAGAATGATCAAGAAGGAGTCTACCCATGAAACAAAACAAAAGATAAGTATTCAATTGTCATTTAATGATATTGTTTTTTTATGCATTTGATTATATTCAGTTGATGTGTTATGCATGATAGATTTTTTGCATTAATGATTGTATACTACTAATATGCATGTGATGGGTAAGTAGCTCATGGTGCTATACAACTATCCATTGCTACTTATCAAACCTCTTTGCTAACATATTGGATTAGTGCACAATCTCAATAATGTCATGGTGGAGATGGAAGGCATCTAGAAAGTTTATGTGAGATAGGGATGAATGTTGTATTGACTAAATAGTTGCATGATGCATAAGAATTTTTCATTATGCATATGTTTTATGAAATACTTCTAACCATGCAATTGGTGGATTTGAATTGTAGGAAAGGTCATGTACAACCTCCTATAAGAAAAGAAGGATGAGACTTGTTCCGAAGAACAAGTGATGACAATTCAAGATTCACTCCAATAAACATGAATTTGAAGCTGTCAGGTTCAGAGACACCATGACGGAAGAGAGCTTCGGAGAGTGGTAGATCCACCTTCAAGGATGAAGACCACCATGGGTACAAGAGATAACTGAAGATGAAGAAAAGAATGCTATGAAAGAAGCCATGATCAAATAATAATAGTTGATCATGGGGAATGATGTATATGACATGATATGATGTATATTCTTTCATGATTCTCCCCAGAAAGAATATACTATGACATAACATACTCTATTGACCAACATATATCAAGCATAGAACCACCTGTACAGAATGAAGAGGGAAGATGATACTCCACTTCAGGGGGAGTGACTACAGAAAATTATATCTGAGTTCGACATGGTATGACATGATGGATATCTTTGTGATGGCCGATCGAGACTTTACCAAGAGTAAAGTGGGTTCCAACCTTCAAGGTTGAATGCAGAATACTAGGATATGTTGATGACCTGACAAGACAAACTCATAGAAGATGTTGTGATACTATAATGATGTTTGGGATATAGTACTCAAACCAGAAATAAAGAATGTGGTATCTTCCAAATGGATTTGAAAGATAAGATATGTTGCTGATAGAAGTAAGGTAAGAGTTGTGGCTAGAATTTTCTATTAGTAAGAGGGGATTAATTCTGAAGAGACACTTACTCCAGGTAGCAAGGTACACTTCCTTCAAAAATATCATGGTATTTTCTTCCATGATGAAGTAAAGACAAGCCTTCCTTAATGGTATGATTGAGGAAGAGTCTTACATCGAATAGTCACGAGGATTTGAAGTTGAAGACAGAAGGAATCAAGTATGCAAGTTGAAGAAGGCCTTCTATGGCCTGAAGCAAGCTCCCAAAGCTTGGTATGGAAGAATAGATAGTTTCCTGATGAGCATGGGATTTTCCGAGAGTAAATTCGATCCTAACCTTTCCTACAAGGTTGTAGAAGATGTACCTATCATTCTATTACTATATGTGGATGACTTATTCTTAACAGGGAATGCGAAACAGATCATGGAAAGCAAGAAGAAACTAGCAGAAGAATTTGATATGAAAGACCTTGGGTTAATGCATTATTTCCTAGGTCTAGAAGTATGGCAAAGTTCAGAAGGAATATTTCTCAACCAGGGAAACTATGTGGTAGAGATATTGAATAGATTCAATATGTTGGAATGCAAAGTCATGGCCACACCCATGGATTCCAACCTGAAGTTGTTAGCTGATGACTCATTAGAGTTAGTGTATGTGACTCACTATAGACAGATCATTGAGTCATTGATGTGCTTAACAAATACTAGACCAGACATTTTTTTTGCTATGAACACCTTAAGTCAATATCTTGTTCAACTAAGACGGGTTCACCTAGTAGCTGCAAAACATGTGATGAGATATCTGAAAGGGACTATAGACTTTGGTCTATACTATGATGGTAGCCATGAGTATAGATTGAATGGATACACAGATGTAGATTGGGCTGGAAGTATCTTAGACAGGAAAAGCACATCAGTTAGATGCTTTTTTTTGAGGTCTGCTATGAGTTCATTGTTTAGCAAGAAACAGTCCAGTGTTTCTCTTAGCACGGTTGAAGCAGAATACATAACAGATTGCTCTACTAAGTTGTAAATCCATATGGCTTCAGAAGTTGATATCAGGTCTCTTTGATCTGAAGATGGACACTACAATGAATCTATGTGATAAACATAGTTGTGATGACAAAGAACCCTGTGTTCCGACGTAACACGTAGAAATCCAGTATTTATACTTACAAGATAAGATGCAGATGATGATACTATAGATGTAGATGATGGTGATTCAGTATTTCTATACTGAATATAGAGATGATGATGTTTCAGTATTCCCATACTGAAGATAAAGATGATGATGATTTCAGTATTCCCATAGTGAAGATATAGATGATATTTCAGTATTTACATACTGTAGATACAGATGATGGTGATTCAGTATTTCTATACTGAAGATAGAGATGATGATGCTTTCAGTATTCACATACTGGAGATACAGATGGTGATAGTTCAGTATTCACATACTGAAGATGTAGATGATGATGGTTTGGATGATGATGTATTGACTAAGCCTCTGCCTCGATTATATTTCGAACACTTTCGAGACAAGCTTGGTGTTGTTCGAAAGGATCTTCCCCGAAAGGGGGAGTAGTGATGTTGCAGTGGGATTGTATCATCCTTGGGAACTTGCCCTAAAGTGATCCGGAGACCTCGTTCTTCAAGAATGAAGAGGGATTGTATCATCCTAGGACATTTGTCCATAATAGATCCGGTGACCTTGGTCCTCGAGAACGTGGTGGGATTGTATCATCCCTGGGCACTTTCCCTAAACTGATCCGGAGACCTCGATCTTCGAGAATGAAGATGGATTGTATCATCCTGGGACATCTGTCCATAATAGATCCAGTGACCTCGGTCCTCGAGAATGTGGTAGGATTACATCATCCTTGGACATAGTCCTAAAGTGATAGGGAGTGATTATCCTGTAATTTTATCCGGTCGCTTCGGTCGTCAAGAATGTGGTAGGTTTGCATCATCCTTGGACTCAAGTCCTAAAGTGATAGGGAGTGATTATCTTGTAATTGTATCTGGTGACTTCGGTTGTCAACAATGTGGTAGGATTGCATCATCCTTGGAATCAAGTCCTAAAGTGATAGGGAGTGATTATCCCGTAATTGTATCCGGTGACTTCGGTCGTCAAGAATGTGGTAGGATTGCATCATCCTTAGACTAAAGTCCTAAAGTGATAGGGAGTGATTATCTCGTTATTGTATCCGGTGACTTCGGTCATCGAGAATGTGGTAGGATTGCATCGTCCTTGGACTTAGTCCTAAATTGATAGGGACTGATTCTCCCATAATCAATTCGGTAACTTCAGTTGTCGAGAATGTGGTGGGATTGTATCATCCCTAGACTTTAAGTCCAAAAAAGATCCAAAGATTTTTTTGTCTTTGAGTTGTGGATTGCAGGTTGTTGATAATGATGATGATGCCATACTGATCGAAAGATCAGAGTATGATGATGATGATGTACTGATCTAAAAGATCAGAGTATGATGATGACGTGCTATGATTATGATGTTTCTGATCGAAATATCGGAGTATGATGATGATGTTTCTGATCGAAAGATCATAATGTGATGATGATTATGATCAACATATCAGAATATGATGATGATGATGTTGCTACTAATCGAAAGGGCAAAGTGTTGATGATGATATTGCTGATCGAGAGATCAAAGTACTAAAGATGTTGCTACTGATCGAAAGGTCAAGGTGCTGAAGATGTTGTTGCTGATCGAAAAGTCAAAATGTGGAAAATGTTGCTGATCGAAAGGAAAAAATACTGAAGATGTTGTTGCTGATCGAAAATTCAAAGTGCTGAAGATGTTGTTGATCGAAAGGTCAAAATGCTGAAGATGTTGTTGCTGATCGAATAGTCAAAGTGCTGAAGATGTTGCTGATCGAAAGGTCCAAGTGCTGAATATTTCATTGCTAATTGAAAGATCAAAATGCTGAAGATGTTGCGGATCAAAGAATGAAGATGTTGCTGATGATTGAAGATGAAGACTACATGATGTTGAAAAGATTCCAATGATTTATAGATGTGTTATCCTGTTGATGTTGATGATGTCCCCTATCTCTACTCTTGTTGTTGTTGATGTTTCTCTAGAATACCCTTCTCATTAAGGGGGAGTGTTGAAATATTGTAACTTCGAATAATATTCTATATGTATATTTTTGTGGTCCTCGATGGTCCTACTGGGAGAACCACTTGTATTACATTGTACCCCGATGCTCCTAATCGGAAGATCTAATAAGAGTCATGAGGTAGTCCCCTCTAATTGTAAAGGTGGGTCATTAGCACCCCAGTGTGGTTACTTGAGCCTACATGTGTAACTCAATCCTACATGATTTAACTTGAGCCTACATGTCAAATGAGTTAACTTAAGTGAATGGATGAATATAAATAGAGGTGTAGTGCTCCTCATTAGTGACACACACTCTCACTTGTGTAGCGCATTAGTGGAGAAGAGAAGTAGCTGGAGAAGGAGGAGGATCAGGCTTTGATCTCCTTGCTGGTTTTATCTTTTATCTTTTTGGGGCATCTAAATTGAGGAAGCTTTTGCTGGGGTTTTCCCTTTAGGGTTTTCCCAAGATATATCTTTGTGTTCCTTTTGTATGGTTGTGCTTGTCTATCTTTCAGTGATCCTGTTTATATGCTTTTGTTATGAAATAAAATACTAATGTCTTAGCTAAGCATATGGAAATTTAACATTGGATTGATTTTCTGGTTAATAATCTGCTAGGGTTGTATTCTTAAAATGCTAACCCTAGGCTGCAAATTTTAATATATGATGTACCTTACCAGGGTTTGTATCCTTAAGATTGTTTATGTATTATTCCAAGTATTTGGGTTATGCTTATTGTAACTAGGTTTTTTATCACTAGTATAATTATTTCTTCCTTGGAGTCTTAGTACTCTGCTGACATATTACATTTGTTAGCAGAGGCTTGTTTCAAATTTTAAATTAAAACTAGTTTAGTAGTAAATAAACTAGAATGCTAAATGTGACTATTTACTAAAAGAACTAGAATTAGAATTGATCCCAATATGAACATATTATATCTAAAACAAAGCTAATCAAATCATTAAGGACCTTTCAAGGTCTATATCCATATTACACATTAATATTAAAATACTCCACATAAATAAAACAACATTATAAATAATCATAGGAGGTATCGTGACCATCCATGTGGTCCTTTATCAAAACTATGTTTACATACATAATAATCCATAGTACTATTTAAATTTTCCTAAGCACATAGCATTAACCAACTAGTATTTAAAACTCTTAAATTTCCAATAGAGGTCATGACATCGATTCCCATGGATGTCCTAGACCCAAGGCCAAAGCACAATTTAATAACCATAGTATAAATTTACAAATAGTAACCAATTAACATAACCATACTGCGGTTCTTTAATCATTTTAAAAACCATAACTAATACATAATGAACATAAACCAATTCTTTTATTAACCCATAGTCTTTACACATGGTAACGCCTAGGATTATTTCCTATAGGTTGTTTTTGTTATTAAGCTAAGGCCACGCTATACATTAGGTATGCGGGAAACAATTGTTAATAACCACAATACTTCTTTTAAAAATGTCAAAGTGTTGTTCCCAGCCATTACATTCACTACAACAAGGGTTATAACCCAACGCTATGTTATGGCCTCGGCCACAAATATTTTAAAAACACGAATTTATTTTACAGTCTAAACACAACAACGAATGCCATCATGGGTTTATAATTCCTGGATTCTACAAAACCAACAAATTGATAATATTAAATAACCAACTACTCTACTAACAAATCATCCTTAAAACTAATCGTTAAAATATCTACTGTAACGATACATCAGAGTTATCGCAGCCATGATGAGAAGGCTCAAGCCCATTAAAATAGAAAACACGTAGAGCTCAAATGGAGGAAAATTACTGTGGTAAAACTGCCTTATTAAACCAAACAAAATAATAAGAAATTTAACCATTCCAACTGGAACACCGAGCCTTTCATGAGCCAAGGACATACATGGCATGGCTTCACCTATTCGCTTCCCTTAAAACATAACTAGGTAATAATTATAAATGTGCACAGAGTACCCACAAATATATGGGCCTCATCCAAACACAAGTATTTAAACCATTGTCGCAGCATAAGTTTTCACACACAGTCACATTCTTAAAACCATTAACATAGAATTCACTTTACACAACACAGTAAGAAAAATGACATGAGTCATTCATTAAAAATGTAGAGTATAGACAGCATACACAGTATCGTAAATTAGTGTCCCCATGTAGTTGCTTCTGAAGCCAAAAGGAAGCCTATATGGGCATGCCAATGGGATATGGCACCATTGCAAGCAAGGGTGCATCCCATGGCTTAAACTACCAAACCATTTCATCTTTACAAAACCAAAATTTATACACAGAACTATAGGCAGTGCGGTTTCACTCCACGGCCGAAGAGATTCAAACATTGAATAAAATACAAGTATGTAATCATATGCCCAAAGCATAATTTTTAAACCGCACATTGAAACCCCCAAAACCAAACAGAGAAGAAATCACTCATTGAGGCTGAGAGGTAATAATCATTGGATTGTTGGAATGCTTATCGTTCACCATTTCCATCATATAGGAACCAGCTACAATATTTGAGCCACGACTCTCTCCACAGACCCCAACACCTGCAACCATCCACAAACAAAATGATGAGAAGCATGACTATGATAAATTGCAACAACACAAACCATAGAAATGATAAGAGGCCGAGTGAGGATCTTACCTATAAGAACATGGAGTCTTCCTCTATTTTCCCCTTTGCACAGAAAGATCAAAACCCAAATCAAAATGAAGCAAATGACCGAATCATCATGTTCCCAAGACCTAAGCTTGGGGCTCTGATGTTCTCTGAAGAGCATTGAATCCACCAGCTAGTGACAACTAACACCATACCAAATCCACTCTCTATAGTTTAAGTTTTGTTGCATTACTATGTATGTCCACTTCCCACATGAAGGCTTAAACCCTGCTATCATATGGTTTCAACCATATGTTATAGCTTCGCCACCCCAAAACCTTAATGCATATCATATACTATTACATGGTATGCACTTTTGCAAAGTCTCGTTCAGAATTAAGTATGCACTAGTCTAAAATCAAAGAATTCAAAGCTTAGGCATAAAGGTAATGTATAAGCCATAGGTTTAGAGCTTAGGGTATTAACCCCCTTGCTATAAAAGTATCAATGCTTAAGGACCATGCCATACGAAGTATGCCATGGTAACATCTCCAACTATAATAAGACCAAGGTTTGAACAAGTAACCAAGTTATGACCTGCCATTAAAACAAGAACTATGTTAATAACTGTAATTAGATAGACATCAAGTGTAATTGTATCACATAGTGTAATAGGCTAGATAATTAACAAATTAAGATTACCTTGCTACTAATCTGAAACAGTAATGAAGTGTAATGATGAAAAGTAAGTGTAAATAAAGACTGAAATGATCCAAGCTCCCTATTAAGCCTTGTGTCACGAGGTAAACATGGAAGTAAATAAAATAGGTTCCTTAGTTCGATTGAACTAACTATGCTTGCTTAACAAAGTAATACTTTAACTCTCAAACCGTCATGGGAGAACAAGTCCCGCCAGTCCACCCAAATTGTTTCGACAAACAAAGTTAAGTTAGGACTCCATGATTAATAAGTGTGACAATGCAGAAAGGACGAAGCATATAAATATAGTGATGACACATAAGCGACAGAAGTGTGAACATAATACTAAGTAGTAAATTGCAGTACAACATCATAAGTAAAATACATTAAAAATAATGAATGAAAGTAAACGACAGAACATAAGAACAATTTACGAATAAATAGAGGTACATGAAGTGTACGACAGAGTTCTGTAAGTGAATAATGTTCTGTCTAGGTAGTTTTTACTAGCCTATAAAAAGAGAAAAAATATTTTTGATTGTTTGGGACATTACAAATTAATTTCCTTTCTAATTTCAAATGCTTAATAACACAATACATTTATCTTACCAATACAGTTGCTTCCTTCATTTTTATTTATCCTTGAATGCTTTTAGAATTGCTCCTCCTTGTACATCTGGATCGAAAACAAGAAATATCCATAGAGGTGATGTTTTGACACCAATATGTTGGTTTATAGGTCAATACTGAGAGGGGGGTTGAATCGGTATTGTTATCTTTTTATTATTTTTAACCACTTTTGAATATGTTATCAGAAATAAATCACAACAAGAGTATACATAAAACAATTTTAACGTGGAATCCCAATAGGGTAAACACCAACTCATTCTATACTGCAAAATTGTATTTACAAGACTTATTTTCAAGAAACCACTTACTGGAGACAATAATCCCAAAGTTTATCATCCACCACTAAAGGATGCACCCACACCGTGGTTTCCTCTTGCAGCTACAGCCAAGGATACACCAATACCCTGATTTTTCAGCCACTATTAGAAGGAGGCTAAGACCCCCTTACAGACATGTAGCCTTCCCTAGAACCACCCTTCCACCCTAATATATTTCTTACAATATCTCTCCCACTGAATTCTGTAACACCCACTGGTCTCTGATTTTGATCATGCAATTGAAAATATAGAGACATCTTCCTTCTTACTCTCACCACTGCTTATATACTTCTTAGTGTACAGTTGCGTCTCTTCAACCTGGATAAACACATCTTTTCTTAGATAGGTTCTAACATGTTGATCATACTTCTTCAAATTCTGTCTTGTGCGTCTTCATCCGTAGGCCTATGTGTTTTCTTTCCACTAAAACCAGTGTTCCCTCTATCTTTGTCGGCATCTCCAAATCCATAGCCTCAACTAAAAATACGACCAATATTTTTTCCACTATTGATATTGCTCACGCAATTGATCCAACTGTTCATAAGGGATTCTGCCACACAACTTGTGCGCTGGTTACGGTGAAGGCCTGGACCTGAAATTCTTTCAGGGGGACCCTTAATCTTTTTCTGCGTTCGAAAGAATGCGTTGGGATTATGGTGAAGTGTTGGGAAATAGGGCAGACCCAGGTTTAATCCTTTTATGTCGCACCAAAAAAAGACCCACTCTGTTGGCCCTTTCGGCAACAACCTATGCACAAGTTGCAGTCTCACCCGAAACAGCAATGGGGTGCTGCAGAATCAGGTTTCTGCAAGCAGAGAGGGATATTACTGTACCTTAGCCTTTACTAACTTATTAATCAATAATTATACAGCTTTGTCATTCACTTTTATACAACTTCGCAGATAGATAAACAACCGTGACTTGCTTAACCCACTACAGGGAATTCACAGCGAAGCTTGTTATTAGCAGTGATCTAAGTTATCAAATGTATACAGTTATTAATGCATAAAAGACAACAGAAATAGAAACAACACAAGAAACCACAACACCAAATATAATGTGGTTCACCCCCAGTGTAGGGGCTACGTCCACAAACTGTGTTTTATTCAACTTGCTACAAAACCACAGTTTGATCTGCGCACTCAGCTGTAGATCCCTTCAGTCCTTAATAGCCACGCACACAGTAGCAGGCCTCTGCGCACACAGCTACAGATATTTTCTCAATCTTCTTACAAAAACCCTTTGCGCACACAGCTGCAGAGGTCATCCATGCACACAGCTGGGACTTAACCTTTCCTTACAAAATCAGCCTTAACTTCGCCTTAATATTTCTTACATCATAAAACCTAACCTTTCTTATTTACACAAGTGCCTATTTATAACGCACTATTTACAAAACGATGGCTTCAAACCATGGGCACCCAAAAACCCTAAACCCTGGATTTAAACCATGGGTTTATTACAAAAAGGGGTTTTGACTTACCTCGACACCCCTAAGACTATTTTGACCCGTAACTCCACTTACAAACAACCACAGAGTTACCAAAACTAATAATCCTTAGGGTACGCATCCCAACATGAAGGCCTCAGACTTGGAAATTCTATAGGGCGGCTCTTAAACCCCCTAAATATTTTTCGTGTCCGCCAAAATGGGTTAATCCTCATGCATGTTCATCCATGAAAAACAATATGGGTCATCGATCCCTTTGGTGATCGACCACAGCCATTGGATTTCATGATCGACCTCTCATACTAACACCTGCTCAATTGTTGACCATCCATATGGCCATGTGTTCGAGATCTCAATGCTTGCTCACCATTGATTTTTGTCCATCTCATGATTTTCCTCCATGACACATCAATTTCCGTATCATTTTCAACACTGATGACCAAACCAAGATCCCATCCTTCGTTGCGGCATAGATCTCTGAAAGCTTCCAATGCGGCTTCTCAAAAGGCTGAAACCCATTCGCCATAGCAGCTCAAAAGAAATTGGAAGCCCTTCTGACTTTAAAAAAGAAAATTCAACCACCACTGCTGCTTGAACTTGATAAATCATCTGTCGTAGCAGCTCGGACTTGAAGAATCATCCACCGAAGAAACATCCATTGTAGTGACTCATAATTGAAATACCATCTACTGTAGAGGCTCATAGTTCAATAATCATCTTCTGAATAATTTTCCACCATAGTGGCTCATATTTGAACAACCATCCACCGTAGCAGCTCATAGTTAAACAACCATCTACCATAGCTGCTTATACTAAAAAATCACCCGTTGTTGCGGCTCATACTTAACAAATCACCCCTTATTGTGACTTGATCTCTGAAATATTTTGCTTTAAGGGCTCTAACAACAAGATCGATTTGTTGTTTCGACAAGATTCTCAACAAGCCAAACGATTCACCTACCGTTGCGGACTTTGAACAATCATCTGTTGTTTGCGGCTTGGTCTTCAACATTTATTCGTTGTTTTGGCTTGGATTTGAACACCTATATGCCGTAGTGACTTGGATTTAGAAAAACCACCGCTAACATAAAAATATTTCTCCGCTGCTAATGTGGAATAAATCCCAAACACGAAACTCGATCTTCCACCATCGATATTTTTTTATCTAACGGCTGCTGAGTCTTTATCTACAAGAATTCATTCACAACTCTTAGAATTGTTAGTGTTAATGATAAACTTCATTATTACACCAATGTGTGATTCATTGATCTTATTATTAACACAAGTCTATAGTTAATGTTATTAACCCCACTGGTGTGCATCCATTGAAATTTTCAGAAGTCTCCTTTAAACATGAACACGAGGCCACATTTTATTCTATCATCCATATCTCTATTGCAATCAATGACAACCTAAACACTATCATATTGCCAACAATATCCCCCTTTTCCATTGATGGAAACACTATTTCCATTTCTCCCCCTTTGACATCAAGGGAAAAGGATTAACTGACTTCCCTCACTTTGGTCACTATCTCCCCCTGAGGTGATGCCATTCTAATGTATTAGTTTCTTTTATATTGGAGAGAATACCACTCCTAATTTTTGCTTCATATATTCAAACACATCTCTTCTTAAAGGTTTTCTGAAAATATCTGTCACTTGTTCCTATGTTGAAACATATTCTAGTTTAATGTTTTTGTTTGAATCTTGCTATCTTAAATAGTGAAACTTTGTTGGAATGTGTTTTGATTTTCAGTGCTGAATAGGGTTTTTGGACAGGCTTATAGGTTCTTAAAACATTATTTTAATGTCTTTTAAAGTCTGTCTCATCCATTCAATTTGTGTGCAACATTACGTTGCTGCAATATACTCTACTTCAGTGGTAGACAAAGAAATTGAGGTATGTTTCTTGCTTTTCCAAGCTACCAGTGATTCTCCCAAGAATAAGGCTCATCCACTTGTACTTTTTCTGTCATCTACACAACCTACCCAATATGCATCTGAGTAGGATTTTAGGGAGAATGTATTCTTGCAAGGATACCGTAATACAAGATCTATAGTTCCTTTTAAATACCTGAAGATTCTTTTCACATATTGAACATGAATCTCTTTTGGTGCAGCTTGATATCTAGCCATGAGTCCATGACGGCACTCCATCATAGTAGTATCCATCCTTTTGTCACAATTGCCACACGTGTCATTCATCTCTATTGCGAAAAAATGTGGATAGTGTTGCACTAGTCATGAATGTTTTTCCACGAAAAGAAGGGGGCATTTTTGTCACTATACAAACGCACAAGTGTTCCAATAGCAACAAAAGTACATGGTACAAATGTTGACATGTACTAGTGACTTCCATTCAAAGCTTTATGTTTCACATCGTCCTCTTTAATCGGGAAACCTATTTCCATTGAACATTATTGCTTGAAATCTGCATCAACTTTCAATCTATCCCCCCCACATATTTGTTTAAATTCATTGTGGATAAATATGACCATTTGAGTGAATGTCATGGAAATTCTATAGTCACTATCTATGTTATGATCCCATTCCAATAGTTTTTATTCCACATCTGTTAAACCAGCATAAATTATGCATTTGACTATTTACAAAATAGGGTTTGTTGGAAACTCTTGTATCAATTCTCTTCTGGCCTGTGTAAAATGATTCCCCCCCAAAACATTGTAGTTGTAATCAAAACATATTGATTCATCAAATGCATTTCTAACAGGAATATCTTTCATTTCAAGAAGAACTACGTAGTCAACCACATGTGCATAACGATTGAGCCTCATTAATGCTTTCAAGTTATGAAAATGAAAGTGATGTGGTTTCCTAATTTTATACTATTCTTGACTGTTTCTGTCGTTATATAAAGTTGCTTAACATTTAAATCAAATGTATGCCCATTGTGAACCAACTTATCCCTCTGCAATCATTCCATAATGACATTTTTTGTTGTATTAACAACACCATCATCTAGATCACTGCCTAGAGTTATGATTTCCGAACTATACCTAGAAATTTCACTTCGATTTTCAGTGCTAAGATTGGATTCAACATCTTGTCTCTTCCTTTTATGTGTTGAAGCCATTGAATTTAAATGAAAAACTTGTTGATCAGGAATGAAAGAACCCTCATCAATATTTTTTTTAGAAGAGTGTTTCTTACTCTTACTAGTAGAAGTAGCATCCTCATCAACAACAATTTGTTGATCAAGTTCAGTTAGGAAATATATATTTGTTAAATGGAACCTTCTTAGGCACTTTAGTTGATTTTTGTATGTCCTTTCCTTTTTGTGTTTGTAATTCTTCAGTTTGTACATTTTTCACTTGTTTCTTCCTTTGTGTTTCTCCCTTTTGAAAGGTACCATTAATGACATCCATAGTGTTTTCTTCAGTGGAAAAAATTCCATTTAGAATATGAGAAAGTGGCATGGATAAATTTTGTCAAATTGTAATCCTTCCTATTCTTTTGGTTTTCATCTTAGCAATATATATATAGAATAATTTATTTTCTCCACACTTATGTCCCTTTCTATACTTTCAATCACAAATAAAGCATAAACATTTTTCTCTTCTTTCCCCCAATTTTTGAGGTTAGTGTCAAACTAAGAGGTGGGTTATAAGAAAGAACACCATTCTCTCTGTATGTATTGGAAGTGGTATTTCTAATATGTATTGCAATATTTTTACTTTCAACCTTCCTTATTGCCATGAAATCCTTCTTTAAGGATGGTTGTTAGAAGAGATGCACCACATGTTGAATTTTATCCTTCAAGGTTCTAATAAGGAGATTGAACAAATTTTCTTCTGAAATACTCTTCACTCTAAGACATAGCTTCTAAAATATCTTGATGTGCTCTGCAACAGGGCATTTTTCCTTGAGATTTATCAACTGGATAAAGAAGGTGTTGCTATTACTATCCCCATAATGTGAAATCCATTATGAACTCTAAATATACACCAAGACATAATAGAGTCTTTGTTACGGTCACAAAGTCATAGTACCATACAAATTGATCAGGCTCTAAATATAATGATGCAATAGTTACCTCATCGCTACACCAAAAAAAATTTATCGCTAAACCAACGAAGGCTTCATCGCAAAACCTTTGTTTTTTTTTTAATTTTCTTGTCGTCGGTATAGCAATGAAGTTCCATCGCTAAACCAATGAAAGCATCGTTACACAAAATTTGCTCATTTTTTAAAAACATTGCGTTGGTTCGTTATAGCAATAGCTAGTCAGACCTTCGTCAATAATTTATCATCACAATAGCAATGAACACTTCATCACCGTAGTGACGACACTCCATCATAGTAGTATCCATAGTTTCATCGCTATTGCGACAAAATGTGGAA